>ML242567.1:31696-63974 GCA_005239495.1 Nicotiana undulata | reverse complement strand
CACCAGTGTGAAATTCGTTCTATTCTGGGAGGAAATAATCCATAACCTTGGGTACTAGGAGGGATTAAATTCCTTAAGGAAACACTGTAAATTCAGTGGGCTCGGATTAATTTTTCATTACGTTTACATTTCTGTTTATGTTATTTTATTATTTTCAGAATTGTTTTACAAATACAGATTTCTAACACATGTGAATGAGGAGGGGAAGAGAGTAAAACAGGTGGTTTGTGATACAGTTTCAAAAATGGTCAAACCAGCTCTCCAGGCAGTGGAAAACAGCAGCAATTATCAAAGAACGTGGGTGCGCGACCAAAGGAAATTGTTATCGTTGACGATCGCAAAGCAATGGTAATTCAAGATTCTGCTGCAGCTGCACCGACAATACATATCTCCCATCCAGATGTGGCTAGAATTATTAAGGAACAACAATATGTCATTATGTTTAATGCCATTCCACAGCCACTTGTGGTCACATTAAACACATCGGCACATGAAATTCCTTCACAAATAATGAAATCGTTTGGATCAAATCTCTTTATCTTGTGCTTGGATATGTTCACACAACGCATAAATCTAGCAGTTGATTACCAATCGTGGGATCTCATCCATTTGAATAAGCGAGCTCAACCGATCTCCCACCTATTTTTTTTTGCGGACAACATAGTTTTGACGACTAGGATAAATACTCGTACATGCCATTCTATCATAGATCACATAAATTACTTCACATCTTTATCTGGCCCAATTAAAATTCTGGACTGACCCTTGGTTAGCCCCATGTTTAATCCTGCGACATCAAGTTCAAGGGCCTTTAACATTCCGGGACTCAGTGGCTACAGTTTCTGAAATTATGCAATCCAATACACTTGCATGTAGCCAGCTATCTCTATAACTTCCATCATCTATCATAAACTCCATACACCAATTCTACCTCCCCCAAATACCCAATTGATCATGACCGACAAGTTTGGGGACTCACCTCAAATTGCAAATTTGCGGTGCAATCTTGTTATAATTCACCAACAAACAGTTTACACCCAACCAACAGTCATGGATGGGTTTGGAAACTACAAGTTCCCCAAAAAATTAAGCATTTTCTTTGGTTATGTGTGCATAATAAAATGCCTACTAAAGCTTATCTCCATAGACTAGGTATTATTCATAGTCCCCTATTCCATTTCTGCCAATTAAAAATCGAAACTACTTTGCATATACTGATACATTGTCCGAACGCTAAGCAATGTTGGGACAATTTGAGCCTACCGCCCCTTATATACTCGACACATTTGACGACCATTAATCTCAAACAAGGGCTACACAACTTATTTATGCTATCTAAGGGACTTTATACCTTAGATCTACCTCTCTATGTTGTCATTGCTTATACCCTATAGCACATATGGAAAACCAGAAACAAAAATAGCTTTGACAAACACTAGGATTCTGGCAAATGCCACCACTATACGACATCTTGCGACAGAATATTTTTATATGGCATGCACTCCCAACTCTAAAAAAGCAAAGATGGCCAAGTATATAAAATGGATACCACCCAAGCTTGGTTCCATTAAATTAAACATGGATGACGCCTCTGTAGGAATTCATGGATTGGCATGCATAGGTGGAGTCTTCCGAAATTCCACAGGACATTGGATAATGGGATTTGCAGGAACTACAAATGCATCAAATGCTATGGAACGAGAACTGATGGCGTTATTACGTGGATACAAATGGCAGTCCATCTCAACATACAACCTTTAGAAATTAACGTTGATTCTCTAGATGTAATAAACATTTTACATGACCATAAATCTCCTTGCTCCCATGTTATTACTGATTGTAGATTCTTGCTGCACCAGCTCCATGATCCACTAGTCATGCACACATACATTGGAATAAAATATAGTGGAAGATGGACTAGCTCGTTTTGGATCAGGCTTGACGAGGAGTAATATCACTTGTTTTGCACAACCACCGCTGTTTGTCATGGAGGTTTTGGCCAAAGATATAATAGGAAAACTCAGAGTACGACAGCATTATATCAATCTTCAACATGTCGTGCAAGGAACTACAGATTTTTGTAACATCACTCAAGACATGGTGCCACAACTCCATCCTTTTTGTGCCCCAGGAGAGCTTATGTTATTTAAATAGTTTTAATACTACAACTCATGCTTTTGTTCAACCACCTAGTTTCACAAATCTGGTGAACAGTGTGTAATGATCCGAAATTTCCACCATTGGGACCGTGATGACACTTAACATTTCACTTGCTAGCAAGTCAATGTTAGAACAATTTATTTGTTTTTCAACAATTTAAATTAAATAATGAGAAATGACTGAAATAACTTTAATAATCTAAAGTAATGTGTGGAAGCTAAAACATCTAACCTATCTGATACAATCGTTGACTCAGTGTCACAAGTGCACGAGCTACTACGATAATATATACAAGGGTTTGGATGAATCATAAAGGCGTCTGAAGGAAAATACACAGCTAAATAAAAGAAGAGGGGACTCTAGGAGCTGTGGACGCTGCGAAGCTATAACTCAAGTCTCTACAAAGTTGTCCAATTCAAGCACACTAATAACCAGAGCTGGGATTAACTCCAAAATCTGCACAAGAAGTGCAGAGTGTAGTATGAATAAAACCGACCCTATGTACTCTGTAAGTGCCGAGCCTAACCTCGACGAAGTAGTGACAAGCCTAAGGCAGGTCACTCACACTACAACATGTACGCAGTATAGCTATCTCTTAGAGTCTGAAGTACAATCCGAAGATGTTGCTCGTGCTCATCCCGGCTGGGGGAGTAGATCAAGATATCATCAATAAACACAATTGCAAAGGAATCGAAATAGGGCTTGAACACTCAATTCATCAAATCCATAAGTGCTGGTGGGACATTTGTCAGCCCAAATGACATCACTAGAAACTAATAATGTCTGCACCGAGTCCGAAAAGTTATCTTAGGGACATTGGATACCCTAATCCTCAACAGATGGTAGCCAGACCTCAAATCAAATCGTCGAAAACACCATGGCACCCTGAAGCTGATAAAATACGCCATCAATCCTCGGCAATGGGTACATGTTCTTGATGGTGACTTTGTTCAACTACCGATAATCTATGCACATCCTCATCATTCCATTCTTCTTCTTTACGAACAACACAGGCGCACCATAGGGCGAGACACTAGGTCTAATAAAGCCCTTATCAAGAAAATCCTGCAATTGCTTCTTCAATTCTTTCAACTCTTGCAGGGCCATACGGTATGGGGAAATAAAAATGGGCTGAGTGCCCGGAGCCAAATCAATACATAAGTTAATATCTCTATCGGGTAGAATCCCAGGCAGATCTGCAGGAAACACCTCTGGAAACTCACAAACAATTGGTATTGAATCCATAGAAGCAATCTCCGTACTTAAATCACGAACATAAGCCAAATATGCTAAACACCCCTTCTCGACCATATGACGAGCCTTCACATAAGAGATAACCCTGCTGGTAGAATGGCCAGGAGTCCCTCTTGGCGTTACAATCTAATATAGCATGATAAGGTGATATCCAATCCATACCCAAGATGAAATCAAAATCTACTATATCGAGAAGTAGGAGATCTACGCTAGTTTCGAGACTCCCAATAGTAACCATACACTAATGATAGATACGATCTATAACAATATAATCTCTCATAGGTGTGGACACATACACAGAATCACTCAAAGAATAACGAGGCACAACAAGATATGAA
Source organism: Nicotiana undulata (assembly GCA_005239495.1). NCBI lineage: Eukaryota > Viridiplantae > Streptophyta > Magnoliopsida > Solanales > Solanaceae > Nicotiana > Nicotiana undulata. The sequence goes on along the minus strand of ML242567.1, from coordinate 60,222 downwards.
GCAAAGTAGGATGATGCATAGGAATAAGTAAATCTCAGATCAAATAGAACTGAAGCATCCCTATGGAAAACTGAAACAATACATGTGATAACAACGTCAGATGACTCAGCCTCAAGCCTGGCTGGGAAAGCATAACACCGGGGTTGGGCCCCACCACTCTGAATTACATCTCTAGGACAGCCTCTAACTTGCTGACCTCAACCTCTAGCGGCCTAACATCCACCTATAGCAGCCTGAACTCCACCCTTAGCGGCCTGACCCCTGCCTCTAGCTGGCTGAGCGGGTGGTGGTGCAACCGGTGCCGGAACCATGGCACGAGAACTCTATTGTGGTGTGCCTCCCAATAATCTCGGACAGGTCCTTCTGATATGCCCAAAACCACCACACTCGAAATATCCATCCTAGTTTTATGGTTGCTGAAACTGAGACTGACCCGAACGGGTCGGATAACCACAGTAATAACTCCGAATCGGAGGTGCACTAATAGAAGCTAATGGTGCACTGTAGCCTGGCTTCTCAGAATAAGGCACATAAGGACCACAACTCCCTAAAGCACTATGGGATGCTTGAAAAGCCGACTAGAATGGCTTGGGAGGATGGCAACTGCAAAAAGTACCCCTGTCTCCAAATGAGGCACCATTGAAACCACCGAAATGGCGAGGCCTCTTATCAGACACTTGTCGTCTCTCCTATGCAAGAACCACCTCGATTCGCCTGGCGACATTAGCAGCCGTCTAAAAAGCAATCCCACCCCTGGTCTCCTTGGACATCTGTAGCCTGATAAGGTGAGTGAGTCCATCAATAAGCCTCCTCACCCTTTCTCTCTCAGTAGGAAGCAAAAGAAGAGCATGACGGGATAGATCCACTAAATCGGTCTCGTACTGAGTGACTGACATACTGCCCTACTGGAGATACTAGAACTGCCTGTGGTAGTCCTCCCTCAGTGTGATAGGAAGGTATGTTTTAGAAATAGCTGAGAGAACTGGTGCCAAGTAAGAGCAGGCAATCCAGCTGGTCTAGTCAACATGTAGTCCCTCAATTATTTCTTGGCGGAACCCATCATCTGAAATACAACAAAATCGACCCCGTTGGTCTCAACTATACCCATGTTCGCATCACCTCATGGCAGCTGTCAAGATAATCCTATGGGTTCCCTGAAGGTGCACCACTGAAGTAAACTAGAAAGATCTTAGTAAACTTGTCCAATATCCATAAAGCCTCAAAAGACATGGCTGGTCCATCACCGGCCTGTGCCGCAATAACTGGCTGAACTACACCAACTGGCGGGGTTGTTGGAGTTTGATACTGGTGAGCCATCTACTCTGAAGGGTAAGTAGCGGGAGTCTGTGCTCCTCCCCCAGCCTGAGAGACGGATGGTGCCATAGGAAATGTACCGGCCTAGGCCACACTCTACATAAGGAGTACCAAACGGACTAGAGCGTCCTGAAGCACTGGGTGGAAATGAACCCCTCCAGGACCTGAGCTGGTCAAACAGGAACAGTCTTAGCTGAAACCTCCTCATGAAAATCTACCTAAGGCTCCACTGTGGGTGATGCTGCTTGAGCTCTAGGCTAAGCTCAGCCACTGCCTCAGCCTCTGGCGCGACCTCGGCCTCGACCTCTGCCCTTCGTAGGAACTGCTACTGGGGGCTCCGGTTGCTGTCCAACTGAGGATGTGGTACATGCTCTCGCCATCTACGAGAGGACAAGAATAGAAGAATTCAATAATCAATGATAGAATAAAATCGCACGACAGAAAATAATAGAAGTGAATATTGTTCCTAAACTCCATGGCCTCTAGAAGATAAGTACAAACGTCTCCGTACCAATCCTCCAAACTCTAATAATCTTGCTCGTGAGACCTATGTAACCTAGTTCTATGATACCAACTTGTCACGACTCGGAATTCCCACTGTCGGAATTGTGATGGCGCCTAACATTACACTTGCTAGGCAAGCCAACATTAGAACAATTTATTCATTTTTCAAAATTTTAAATTAAATAATGAGAAGTGACTGAAGTAACTCTAATAATACAAAGTAATATGCGGAAACTAAAACAGCTAACATATCTGATACAACCCCGGACCCGGTGTCACAAGTGCACGACCTACTGGAATAATACATACAAAGGTTTGAATGAAACATAAAGACGTTTGAAGGAAAATACAAATCTAAATAAAAGAAGAGAGGACACTAGGAGCTGAGAATGCTGAGCAGTTGTACCTCAAGTCTCGATAAATTTATCCAATCCGAGCATGCTCATAACCGCTGCTGGGACTGACTCCAAAATCTGCATAAGAAGTGCAGAGTGTAGCACGAGTACAATTAATCCCATCTACTTTGTAAGTGCCGAGCCTAACCTTGATGATGTAATGACGAGGCTAAGGCATGTCCCTCAAACTACAACATGTACGCAATATATAATAAAGACAGAAAAAGGAAATGCGGAACAACAAAAGAACAGTCAATTGAAGATAATAGCTATAGCCTCAGTAAATAAGCAGTGACTATAAGAATTTCCAATCCTTAGAGTTTCGAGTGAAAATACCGAAAACCAATACAGTTTAAAGAAAATAGAAACACATAGGTTGTTACGGCGTGCAACCCGATCCCACCATACAACATGATCCCCCTTTATTCCACTGTAAATAACAATAATCATAATAAATATATGTTGTGGCGCGCAACCCGATTCCACCATATAACAATATCAATAGCAATTCACCCTTATTCCACTGTATCAATCCACTCTTATTTCACCTGTTGCGATGTGCAACCCGATCCTACAATATCAGTACAAATTCACCCTTATTCCTCTGCACAAATCCACCCTTATTTTACCTGTTGCGGCGTGCAACCCGATCAAACCATATCAGTACAATTAATCACTAAGTACAATTAATTTCATATTTCAAATCACAAGAACCACCATAACTGAAGAATATAAAGCTGAAACAGTAAGGAACCTTGTACCAACTTGGAAATTCACGTATGAAATACTACACGGCAAGACCACTCCAGTAAGTGACAATTAGAATGTGCAAGTGCGTCAATTAAGGCAAATAGCAGCAAGTCATGAAAGTAGAAAGAGGTCTAACATTGTAACAGGTGAAATAATGATTAACAGGTAGCAATTAAAGCATGGTAGGCATTCAAGTCACATAACAGCTAAAGCAGGAAAGGAGATAAATAAGGAAATCATGGAAAATCATGGAAAACATGTAATTCCGCGGGGTATAAGAACTCGCCACCTCGCATATACACCCCAACAATTGAACTTCACATAGCACATTGTCTAAGGGTTCCTAATTCCCTCAAATCAAGGCTAAACTCAACACTTACCTCACTCCGTAGTAAATTAAGAGCTCTACCGGGGCCTTTCCCCTAGAATCCGCCTTCAAACAATTCGTAGCAAACCACAGCTGACTCAATAATATCAAATCTTGCTAAATAAATCAATTAAAATGAATAAATTTAGAATTTCCAAACTTTTTCCCAAAGAAGTCAAAAATCGAACCCGGGCCCGCTTGGTCCAAACTCAAAATTCGGACCAAAACACGATTACCCATTCACCCTTGAGCCAGGTTATGTTATTTGTTTCGAAATCCGACCTCAATTTGAGGTCTAATTTCCTGTTTTACAAAAATCCTTAATTCTACCAAAATCCCCAATGTCAACCATGAAAATCCAAGATTTTAGGTGAAAATCTTATGAAATGTAATGGTTAATTGAAAGAAAGTATGTAGACTCACTTACCAACAATTTGGGAAAGAAAGGTTTTGACAAAATGGCCTCTAGGGTTTTCTAGTTTTGAAATTTTGAAAGAATGGACGAAATCCAATTTTTGATATTGTTTTAAACACTGGCATCATATGTTCATCGCGTTCACGTGAACTCTAACGCGTTTGCAAAGAGCAGAGCCTCAATTGCTTACGTGATCGCGGGGTCCCCATGCGTTCGCAAAGGTTTAGCCTGCCTAACCTTCGCATTCGCGATACTATACTCGCATTCGCATAGAGTCACCCCAAATTCCCAACCCCTACCTCACTAAACTACTCATTCGCGTGTGACTGACCGCGTTCGCATAGAGCAGGACCCCCCATGCATCGCATTCGCAACCATAGTCTCGCATCCCTGTAGAGGATAATCCTCCTCCAACCCAGTTCACTATTTGCAATCGCTAGAATACCTTGGCGATCACGAAGAAGGAAACCAGATGACAGCTGAAGCTATGAGGAACTAGATTTTCTAAGTTCCAAATAACACGTAGCCTATCCGAAACTCACCCCGAGCCCTCAGGTCTCCAAACCAAATGTGCACACAAGTCCAAAAACCTCATATGAACTCGCTCTCGTGATCAAAACACCAAAATAACATCTTAAACTGCGAATAATACACCAAACCAATGAAATTTTCATGAAAACTTTAGAACTTCTATTTTAAAAATCGGACGTCCGAATAACATCAAACCAACTCCGTTTCTCACTAAAGTTGATAGAAAAGTCATAACAGTAGTAATGGACCTATACCGGATTCCGGAACCAAAATACGGACCCGATATCAATAAAGTCAAATATTGGTCAATTCTTTAAAATCATTAAACTTTTAACCTTTCAATTTTTGAATAAAAACGATAACTCGAGCTAGGGACCTCTGAATTCGATTCCGGGCATACACCCAAGTCCCAAATCATGATCTGTTTGCTCAAACGTTGACTGAAGTAAACTCAAATAGATTTTAAAGGCAAAATTTTTTAATTTATCAATTTTTAACATAATAGCCTTCCGAAAAATGTCCACACTGCGCATGCAAATCGAGAAAGGCTTAAAGGAGCTAACAGAGACTTCAAAACACAAACTTAAGGTCTAAAAGAGACTTCAAAACACAGTGATGCCCCAAAAAGTAGCTTAGGTGCGTCTAAGCGCCTTTTCCCTGTACGTGCAACTTAACACTCAAAACGTAAAGAATCTTTCATTTATCTCATTACTAGACTGGTAATCCATACAGGTTTATTTTAATCATTTTTAAGCAGATAAAGCTACACCGAATAATAAATACAATCCCAAGATCTCGGAGTCGCTGGTCATGAGCATCTAAAGAAAAAATACAAGTCTGGAAGAAATTAAACTCTATAATACAAAGCAGGAGGAAGGAGAGATGCGGACGCGTGGAGCCACCTCGCAAATCTCCGAGAAGTCTCTGGAGCAAATGGACAACTCACTCTGCCCTAACACCTGGATCTGCACGCAAGGTGCAGGGAGTAGTGTGAGTACGCCAACTCAGTAGTAATGAAAATAAATCAGGTCTGAGCAGTAAGAAACACACAGGATCAAATCATCAATTCACAATAAGCACAGTCTTTCTTTCCAACAGTGTATACATTAAATCATCAAGCTTAAAAAGCCAATTTCAGTAAAAATTCTTTGAAAAGTGTAATTTCCAACAATTTTCGAAAAATGTCCAAGAAGTTTAGTGTAAAAAAAAAGATATGAATCATAAGTAGCCACTTGGGCAAAATATGAATAATAAACTGCCCCTCGGGCATAACATCACTCAAGAACAGGCAGCATGCCTCACAATCACTCATAATCAGCCCTTCGGGCAACCTCAAAGCCACACATGCCTCCCAATCACTCGGCACTCGGCACTCGCACTCAGTAGGTACCTACGCTCACTGGGGGTTGTACAGACTCCGGAGGGGCTCCTACAACCCAAGCGCTATACTGCTGCGGGGTGCAGCCCGACCCAATATTGCTGCGGCGTGCAGCCCGATCCATATATCTTGCTGCGGCGTGCATCGCGATCCAACATACCTCGCTGCAGCGTGCATCCCGATCCATATATATATATACATTATTGCGGCGTGCAGCCCGATCCATATATACTCCTCACAACATAGGCTCTCGGCGTCACTCAGTCCGAAACCTCTTACAAACCACTCTAGCTATCAGTAAAACGGGGTACTCGACCCAAAATAGTATTTATATAAAAAAATAGTGTAAACACGTCTGAGTTTCGAAAATAGTTTAACATGGTATGACTGAGTATAAAACATAATCAATACAGTGAGGGAAAATAACAAAAATAGCCCCCAAAAGGTCTAAACAGGTCGGCACAAGGCCCCAAACATGGCTTACAGCCCAAATATAGCAATAGTATGAAAATACGCTTTATCATGTGATTTAACACCAATTACGACACTCAATAGTTGCCACGGGAAGGACCATCCCCAATTAGTGCACGCCACACACTCGTCATCCAGCATGTGCGTCATTCCAAAATAGTGAGAAAATACTAAGTCTGGGGTTTCATACCCTCAAGACAAGATTTACTGTTATTACTTACATCAAACCGGACCGAAAAGCTACTCCACGATACTCTTTCCCCTCGAATCGGCTCCAAAATGCTCCGAGTCTATCCAAAATCAGATTAATAATATCAAAATATGTTAGGGACACGAAACCCATTCGAAAATTATCACAATTAGGCACAAATCCCGAAATTGGCCAAACTCGACCTCCGGACCACACCACGGAATTCAATAAAAGTAGCAAAACCGGAATCCTCATCCTCCCATGATTCTATACATACCAAGAACATGAAAATCGGACCACAATTGCCCCTTCAATTACTCAATCAAAGTCTCCAATTATCCAAGCACTAACCCCCAATTTACACACTGATATTTTCCTTAAGTTCACCCTATTTAAGTCTAAAAATCACATAGAAACGAGTTTTAGGTTCAAATATCTTACCTCAATGAAGTCCTCTTGATTTCCTCCTTCAAAACCTTCTCCCAAAGCTTAATCCCAGATGAAAATATTCAAGAAATGGATAAAAATCGCGAAGGTTGGAATTTGTACTCTCCTGACTAGTGGTCCCGCACCTGCGGTCACTTACGCGCACCTGCGGACCCGCACATGCAGTCCCAGGTGCGCACCTGCACACTCCCCTCAAAATCCAAACCTCCGCACCTGTGCTCAAAGTTTCGCATTTGCGGCTTCGCAGGTGCGGTAAATCCCTCGCACTTGCGAAACTCCTCCAGCCCACCAGAATCTGCACTTACGCCCCTTTCTCTCACCTGCGCTGAACCATCCGCAGGTGCGGCCACACCAGTAGGGGCAACACCAGCAGCAGTTCAGCTGTATTTTCCCACTTCAAAGTCCCCGAGGGCTATCCGAAATAAACCCGAGCCCCTCGGGACCCCATCAAAAAATACAAACAAGTCATAAATGATCACCCAGACTTAATCGAATTCCGGAAACACCCAAAATGACATCGAAACTCCAATTCAAGCCTAAGATTCCTTAAACTTTCAAAATTCACCAACGATGTTGAAACCAACCAAAACACGTCCGAATGACCTAAAAATTTGCACACACGTCCAAAATGACACTACAGAACTGCTCATACTTCCGAAATTCCATTCCAACCCCGATAGCTAATTTTTCACTGCCGACCTGAAATTGCCAAAAACTCACTTTCGCCTTTTCAAGCCTAATTCTACACCAGACATCAAAACCACGTTCTGAACACACTCCTAATTACCAAATCACCTAACGAAGCTATTCGAAACATGAAACCCACATTACGAGATCATTTACCTATAAGTCAACTTCCGGTTGACTTCTCTAACTATTAAACCATCTTAAGAGACTAAGTGTCTCATTTCTCTCCACAACCACTCCGAACTCGAGCCAACCGACCCAACACAACATAAATAAGCTAAACAACACAAAACGAAGTAGCAATGAGAAAAACGGGGCTAAACTCTCGGAATGACCGATCGGGTCGTTACATTCTCTTCTACTTAAACATACGTTCGTCCTCGAACGTGCCCAAAGTTGTTCCAAAAACCACCAAAATTGTCGTGTAACCTACCATTCACATACCCGGGGGTGATCCCACGTCACCCTATCTCATATAGGTCCAATATCACAACACAGTTAAAATTTTGAAATCCATTCTCACCCATAAACCTTAAAACCAAATTTCCACTTCTGAAATAATTTAGAAGATCAAAATTTCACAACTATAAACTGAATAGTCTGAACACGCTGTACCAAGACATATCCGTAACCCAAGATGTAATCACATAATATATCGCATGACTCAAGCACTCATAACAATAACTCCTAATCACCATAACTGCTCAAAACAACCCAATACCAGTACATAACCTCTTATTAAGTAATGCCTCGCTCTAACACTCTCATATACTGCCGATGATGAAAGAAACACATAGAAAATAGTAACCATTCGTCCGATCAACCATTAATGGAGCTCCCCCGTTCTCCGATAGGAACTATAGCAGATTTCTAAGCCAACTTTCGATATAATCCTTCCAACTATGTTGCATTCAATGTAGTATTCATTCTAGGACCAATGACCTATTCTCATCCAACACGACCATTCTGATGACATGACACATCATTACAATCTAAAGCAATAACCTGTGCAACTCGTGCACTCAATAGAAACATCCCATGTGATGACCCAAAAGGGGTCATCTTATGTAAATCTAATTATGACTGTGTTGCGAGGCCCCGAAAGCCTCCGTTAATCTCACCTCAATGTGCGTGCACAACCCGGGAAGCCTTTATGTGAAAAATTGATTAAGAGTTGAATTTATGATAATTAATATAATAAAGTGGACTTTGGTCAATATTTTTGGAAAACAGACTCGGACCCGTGATCTGACGATCCCGGAAGGTCCGTAGGAAAATATGGGACTTGGGCGTATGCCCGGAATTGAATTCCGAGGACCCAAGTCTGAGAAATGAATTTTTAAAGAAAATTATTTTATGAAAATATAAAAGGCTTATGAAAATGAACCTTGATGTAAAACCTGTGCTGTCGGGCTCGTATTATGGTTTCGGAGCCCGGAACAGGTTCAATATGTGTTATTTAAGTTATCTGTGAAATTTGGTAAAAAACGGACTTGATTTGACAGGTTTCGGATCAAAATGGGAAAATTAGAGTTAATGAAGTTTTGAGGAGTTTCATAGAATTTGAAATTTGGCTTGAAATGTGATTTTATGTTACCGAGGTCCGATGAGATTCCGAGATCGGGGATAGTTCCGTTATGTCATTCATGACTTTTCTGCTAAATTTGAAATCATTCCGAGTAGTATAGACCAGTACGGTGCATTTAAGTGAATTCTAGAGTTTCAAGTTCTTAAGTTTTGATTCAATTTGGTTTTGGGGTTGAATTTTGAGTTTCGTTGTTTTTTTTTCATGTTCCAGAAGTTCGAGCGAGTCTGTATCTTGAATACAGACTTGCCGGTGCTTTTGGACGGGGTTCCGAGGGGCTCGGGTGTGTTTTAGACCACCGGGAGCTAAGTTAGAAAAACCAGAAATTTCTGCTATCTAGTTTCCTTCTCTGCGATCGCAGAAGGTGGGTTGCGATCGCGGAGAAGGATTTTGCTGGGCTGTTGATTGTTCTCTGCGATCGCAGCTTCCTTTTTGCGATCGCAAAGGTCTGGGTTCCACACCTTCGCTATCGCACTCTTTTAGCGTGATCGCATTGAGTAGCGTCTGGGCCGGGTGAGTTTGTTCTCCGCGATCGCAGGACCTCTGCCACGATCGCAGAGGTCTGGCCAGTTGGCCTTCGCGATTGTAGGGCCCTTGTCGCGATCGTAGTTAAGGAATCCCTGGGCAGTTTTATAAAATACGGGACTTACCATTTTTCCTCCATTTTCATCTTCCTCCTCAAGTTTTTAGAGAGCTCTTCTAGGGACCTTCCACCACTGCTATTGAGGTAAGTAAATTCCATAGTTTTACTAGTTTCAAACATTAATTCCTAGTTAAATTCACTACTAAATTTTCTAAAATCATAGAATTAGGTAGTAATTTTAGGGTTCTTGAGGATTTTGTGATTTTCCATTTTAGGCCTTGAATTCAAGTAGGAATCACACCTTAAGGATCCTTAGGCTATAGGTGAGTTATCCCTTCAAGAAGTTTCGGAATTTAATCATGCGGGATCGGGGTTGGAAATTGGGAATTCTTCAAGAATGGCGATTNTAGAGTTCGGAGTTTCGGGCGCAATTGTGGTCCGAGGGGTAGATTCGACACGAGGTGAGTCTCCTTTCTAACCTTGTAAGAGGGAATTGTCCCCATAGGTGATGTATATGCTATGTGTAAATTTTTTGGCGGCTACGTAAGCGCCAAGTGACGAGAGTTCGTACGTAGCGGCTATTATTGTTATGTACGGGTAGTTAGGCCCACATCATGCCTTGTATGCTTTCTCGTAATGCCTTATATGCTTTTCTCGTAATGCCTAATATGTTTTCCTTGAAAGGCTTTATATGGTTTATTATGACGCCTTATGTACTACGAGATTAGTTTTGTATAATATTGTTCCCCTGAGGCTTTATGGGAAATTGTTGAATGGCAATTAATCTGATGTGGAAAGTAAGTATTGTAAGATATTGGGATCGGGCCGTACGCCACAGCAGGTTTGAGAGTGATTATGTCTATATGGGATCGGGTCGTACTCCACGGTAGAGATGAAAAGAAATTATGAAATATATGGGATCGGGCCGTACGCCACGGCAATGTTGAAAAGTAATTGAGTATATATATGGGATTGGGCCGTACGCCACGACAGTGTTGAGAAGTATTTGTGATATATATATGGGATCGGTCCGTACGCCACGACAGAGTTGAGAAATACTTGAGATACATATGGGATCGGGCCGAACGCCGCGGCGAGTTTAGAAGGTACCTTATGGGAGCAGGCCGTACACCACGGCGGATCTAAGAATTGGTGATTTATTGTTTCGTTCGGTGGTCTTACCCTTGAAAGTGCATTATTGTTTAGTTCAGTTGTTGTTTGGATTTCTGCTCCTGATATGTACTTGTTGATTATTTCCTGACATGCCTACTGTATTTCATTATATTCTATCATATGTTATTACTGTTGGACCTTAGTGACTATCGAGTCTACCTCTTGTCACTACTTCTTCGAGTTTAGGCGGGATACTCACTGGGTACATATTTATTTAATATGTACTCATGATGCACTTTCTTTTCTTTTCTGTACTTAACTGTACAGGTCCGGAGGCTGGTACGTCTGATTATCAGGCCGGTGCTAGATATTGATAGCGTGGTCATACTTCACGGTGAGTTGCGTTCCCGGCGACTTCCTAGCAGCACCCTGGAGTTCTTTTGTTATATTCTTTGTCCATTTCATTCAGACTGAGACTCTGTATATATTGTAGTCATTGTATATTCAGTAGTTTCCCATGACACTCATGACACTAGTTCCTGGCACACACACGTAGTGTGTTCCTTAATGGGCTACTTGTAGAGTGTCCCAAATTTCCTTGGCTGTTGTGCAGCTTTGGATTCTACTGTATTCATCAGGATCTAGTCCACATACTAGCCACTTCTTGGCCTTAGCATTCTTCTCCCATTTCTGCAAATCTTCAACCGTGCAGTCAGCCCTAGTCTTAGGTACATCTACACCTTCAACAGTATTCTTCATTGTTGCAAGGGGTCCATCAGTGACTATGTCCCATAGTTCATAGTCCTCTCCAATAATATGGTCCTTCATTCTATTTTTCCACAAAGAATAGTACTGGCCATTGAAGAGTGGTGGCCTTGCGGTTGATTGACCTTCCCAGTTCCTAGGTGGTGCACTCATCCTGACCTTTTCCAAGGTGTTAGCCTTTTCAGGGATAACCCGCTCTGATACCAATTGATGTTTTAGACTTCAATACAACACAATAATATAAGTTAATTGTGCAATACCCAATTTTCGAGTGCTGTCTAATAAGAAGAACCTAGTTCTTCTTGGTGTACTACTTTCTACTGTTGCGGAATAATAAAGAAGTAAAGTAAAGACACCGAGATTTTTATGTGGAAAACACCTAGCTCAAAAGGTGAAAATACCACGACCTACTCCACAGTAGGGTTTGCTCAAACACTTCACTAAAAACTCTGAGCCAAACGAACTTACAAAATAAACTCTTTTGTAATCCTAGGACTAACTCTAATCCTCTTTGTATCAACTAGCCTCTAGCTAATTTCTACAGATTTCAAGCTAACTCTAACTTGAACAATGTGTACCTATTACAATTGCTTCTATGAAAGCTGAAAAGATACAATGTTAAAACTCCTACTACACATCAACTAGACTCAACACATAGACGATGAAACTGTTTCTTCTAGTTGAACTGTAGCCTTCGCACAATACTTCTGCTTTAAACATATCCTGGGAACTTTGCTTTTCAGAACTTGATTCACTTTTGTCTCTGTGCGTCTTTTTTTCAGCAATAATACATTGAGTATTTATAGAGTCAGTTGTTGAGTATATGGTTCAATTTTGATCCAACTCTACCTGGGTATACGAGTTCGACTATGACTCAACTTCCTTCTCTATTTCTGTCCTTGGTGAAACTAACTTCAATCTTCTTTATCAGTTTGCAACCTTTTCGTATTAGGAGACATTCTTTTAGCTCTTTGATACTCAGCAATCACTGATATCTCCTATGCATGAACAATTATTGTGCCAACTGTTTCGTTCAGATGTGTGTGCTCTGATGAACCTGGTTCAACTACTCAATCTTCAAAACCCATTCAATGACATGGGCCAGCAGATGGGGAAATAACAGAAAGCCCAGTATTAGTCCATGTTGGGTTGGTTTTCATATAGAGGTGTTAATCGGGCCGGGTTGACCCGTTAATAACCCGATTCAGCCCGTTACTGTAGCAAAATTCGCGGGCTGAGGAGGGTTGGACGGGTAATGGGTTTTAAACGAACATATTCTGAAAAATGGTGCATCGAACCCGGTACAACCCGTTAAGCCCTTAACGGGTTCTTAACGGGTTGCAGTCTGGTTTAGCCCGTTAACATTTAATAATTTTTTTTTTTAAATTTTTGACCGCTGGCAACGTTCCAATTCCAAAATGACCGTTGGCTAACGACCATATCTTGCAAAAACAGCCAATTTTGGCTACCCCATTAATAAAGTAGCCCCTCACCCCTAATACTTGATAAATTACAATTTTAACTTTTTAAAAACTATAAATATCCTCCTTTCTTCTTCATTATTCCTCACAGTTCATTCTCTTACTACTCTAATTCGCTCTCAATTCTCTCTAGATAATATTCTTAATTACTCATTATTTTTATTTCAAGTTTCATCAAATATTTAGTTTAGTTTAGCCATTACAAAATTATTATTATTAAGTATTCTAAATTTCTAATTCAACTATTCAAGTGAAGTGTGGTATCAACTATCAAGTTATCAATTGAAGTTTGAGTTTCTATATCAAAATTAGTGTGGCATTCGAATCCCGGTACACTCGTTCCATCTCTTTCTCTTCTCTAGTGTACTTTTATTTTATTATTTAGAATTATTATTTTAATTTTTTAATTTAAATTACATAATAGATTTACTTAGAGAGGCCAAAAAAGCTTGCACTAGTAGAGGTGGTAGTAAGAAAATTTCCAAAAGATCAAGAGGTGGTGTTTGTTCTTTTAGTAGCTTTACACATGTTTCTGAAAGTTCACACGAAAATTTAAATGTAGATTATGAGCGACTTCAAGAAAATTATGGTATAGATGATGATTTAAATGATATTTTAGATGATATTCTATGATGACCCAAGAGGTCATTTTATGAAGTTAGACTCTGTTATAGGCTTAATAGCCCTAAAAAGGTTAATTTTAAATACCTCGATTTACGTGTGCAGTCCGGACGTGAAACCAAAAAGCTATTATGTGAAAATATAAAAATAATAATTTTCAGAATTAAAAATTTAGTTTTAGTTGTCTTGTGTCAACATTTTGATTAAACGGACTCGGATATGTGTTTCGACGATCCTGGGAGGTGCGCAATAAAATATGGGACTTGGGCGTATGCCCGAAATTGAATTTCGAGGTCCCAAGCCTTAGAAATCAATTTTTTAAAGAACTTGTTTTGCTGAATTATTAATGAAATAAAGAAATGAATTAACGCTTGAAACCGTTGGTATCGGACTTTTATTTTGGTTAATGAGCTCGATACATGTTTGTTATGATATTTAAGCCTTGTCTGCGAAATTTGGCGAGAATCGGAATTTATTTGACGTGATTCGAATGTCTTGTTGATAAATAGTGAACTTTTAGTGTTCTTGAGAAAAATAATGAGTTTTAAGGTTTAATTCATAGTTTTACATGTTATTTTCATGATTTGATCGCACGAGCAAGTCCTTATGATGCTTTTAGACTTGCGTGCATGTTTCTTTTAAAGCCCCGATGGCTCGGGTGAGTTTCAAATAGGTTTGGGTTGTGTTGCGCACGTTCTTTCTTATGCTTCGACGTCGTTTTTTCAAGCATACATGATATCATATTGAACGAATGAGCTCCGATTTATGTTTTGAATGAAATATTAGATCCGTATCGTAATTACGGACTCGTAACAAAAAAAATCATCGAATTTGGACATCGTATGAGGATTTTATGGGCATTTTACTAAGGTTGCCAGATTGTTCAAGTAAATTACAAAATTGCCACTGACGGCGTATTAAAAATTTGCACTATATGCAAATAATAAAATCTGCATATCTCCTTCATTATAAGGTCAAATGGAGTGATTCAAAAGCCTAACGTGATTAGAATTTCACAAAGAATCCATTGGAGACATAAAAATTGAGTTTCATGATTGTTTGGCACGAGAAACGAGGCAAAATAGCTGGCAAAAAGATATATTTAAAATGGGCAGACTTCTTCTTCTTCAAATTTTCGAACCCCATAGCCCTAGGAACGAATTGCTTCACCAGATATCATCCCCAAGTCATAGGTAATCAATTCTATACTTTACTCTTTCAATTACTCATTGTTATTCATCACTTTTAAATCAAAAATTAAGAATTTTCATGGTAAAAATTGAGGATTTGAGTAGAATTAGGAAATTTTGTAAAATTTGAGTCTTTACCTTGAATTAAGGTCGGATTTCGAAACTAATTGTATATTTGGGTTCGTGGGTGAATGGGTAAACGTAATTTGGTCTGAACCCCGAGTTTAGACCAAGCGGGCCCGGGGTCGGGTTTTCACTTCTTTTTAGAAAACTTAGAATTGTAATTTTCAATAAAGTTAGTTCCTTTAGCCTTAATTAATAATATTTAGTTAATTATAATTAGATTCGAGTTAGTTAGAGCAAGACTCTAAAGGAAAAGCTGTAATTGAGGAGTGAGTGGCCTGCGAAATTGAGGTAAGTGTTTGGTCTAACTTTTACTTGAGGGAATAGGAATCCCCACTTGTTTGCTATGTGAAATGCATGGGCGTGGTGTATAGGTGAGATGACGAGTATCTATGCACCACCCAATTTTCCTTATAAACATGATCTCTTTCCCATTCCCAACTTAGTTGATGCTTGCATTAATTGTTCTTTGTTCATTATTGTTTCAATGACTAGTTGGCTTTATTTTGTTGTTAAATATTACTGTAGTTATTTTGGAAAGATCATTGGTTGTTTATTTGGTTCCCTTGTGGTACAAAACGGTTGAGTAGTTTGGAATTATTTTTACGATATATATATATAGATATATATATACATAAGTTCCTGTTGGTTTCATTTTTGATAATATTGAGGAAGTTATAAGAATTGCAGTTTAACTGTTTTATGATTGTTGAGGTTTACGTGGTTGTTTGGTTTCAATTGATTGTTGCCAATTGTTGTGGCAAGTGTATTAAAAGTGTTGGTTGTTCTCTTGATTTTATCATGGTACATAAAGACTGAGCTGGGTTGACAGCGTTACGGTGTTTACATATATTCTGGTTGGTTTTATTGTGAAATGATATTGGTTGAAGCTTACGAGCTATACTGTTTTCTGTTTGAAATTGTGGAAATAAAAGTATTGTTAAAGGCTTGGCCTGAATTGTGAATTTTATGAATAAATTGATATGATATGTCTGGTGGGAGCGGGTTGCACGCCGCAACAAGGAGTAATAAGGGCAGACATGTGGGATCGGGTTGCACGCCGCAACAGGAGTAATAAGGGTGATATATTTTGGGAGGAGCAATAAGGGTGAACAGGTGGGAGTGGGTTGCACGCCGAAACAAGGAGCGATAAGGGAGGACATTTATATTTTTTTTACTAATTTTCAAAGAAAAGCAAAGATTTGAAAACTTACTATTTTATATTACTTTTTTCATATCTTGGCACTACTTTTATTTAAAGTTCAAGTTTGGAAATTTGGAAACTTATTTGAGAATTGGTTATGGCTGAGGCCTGGAAAAGGCGACTGAGTTATTTCATTGTTGTTGCAGTACTTAATTATTTGTTTAGATTTCCTTCTTGCTTTATATTTATTGTCTCAGTTATATTTTCTTGTTCGTGTAGAATTGTTTTATTGCGTTATTGTATAAATTATTGTCTCAACTTATATGTAGTTAATGCCCCGTCGTAGCCTCGTCATGTCACGACCCAATTTCGGAGTCGTGATGGCGTCTGTCGTGGAACCAGGCCAGCCACCTAACTATAACAATTCTAGGTTCGATTATTGAAGAGAATGCTCATTCTAAATAAATCCAAGTCAATAATAGTGGAAAATTCGTAATTTGGAAACAATTTAAGGAAGGAAAACAAAATTCAAATACTACAACCTCGGATCTGGTGTCACGCAATCATGAGCTACTAGTACATAAATAAAACCCAAAAGAAGGGGAAATGATCAACATAGTCTAAAAGTTATAAGACATGTAGAATAAGAGAAGAGATGACGAGATCACGGTCGCCAGCTGCTACCTCATCAACTCCGATGAAACTGCTGCGACTCACTAACCAGAGTTGTATCTCAATGCACTTGGATCTGCACACAAGGTGCATGGTATAACGTGAGTACACCAACTCAATAAGTAACGAAGACAACCTATGGGCTGAGAGGTAGTGACGGACTAAACCTCCGATAATTTGAACAACAACATATAGTTTGAACATGACAGTAATATAGTAGAAAGTAACGAAATGCACCGAGTTATGTCTGTAAACTTGCAGGTGTTCGTGTAAAATCAGGAATGCTATGTATACAGTATCCACTCTCATAAGGGAAAATCCTAGAATATGGATAAACATAGTGACATAGTCACTCGGTACTGAGGAAAAAGACAGGCCAATCCAGCCCCACGGAGAAGATCCATCTCCGTAACTAGACACCACAGAGAAGATCCATCTCCAAAACATATCACTCGGACAAGATCCATGTCCAGGGAAGATCCATCCCTCAATATCTGTGCGCTCACTGGGGGTATAAAGACTCCGGAGGGGCTCCTATAAGCCCAAGCGCTATATCAAACCAATGAAGGTATGATTCAAGGATCGATGCGGTGTGTAGTCCGATCTCATAACTGTCTCAAAAATCCGGCTCTAGGCCTCACTCAGTCAATATTTTCACGTCTCACTCACAATGCTCTCAAATATGTATAATTCAACCCAAACAATAATAATGCAATATAATTAACAAATGCTGAGACTGAGGCATTGAGATGTATGCAACAACAGGACTGAGTGCATGGTAGTAAATAACTACAGATAGAGACATCAACAATTGACTATTTCAGTCTAAACACATTGGCATGAAGCCTTAGCAATTACACTTATCATGATTTCTAATATGTTCAAGGAAGTCTCTACCTTCACAGTACCAATATCAGTATGAAACAACCCTTAGACAATGCCATGGGGTGAGCCAGGCCACAAACATTCGGTGAACGCCCGCATGCCCGTCACTTGGCAAGTGCGTCACCTTAATTAACATCATTTATCAGATAATTTGGGGTTTCGAACCCTCAGTTCCAAGGTTGAAGACGTTACTTACCTCAAAACCGGCTAAAACACTACTCCGCAGCGCCTTTGCCTTGAAATTAGACCTCGGAGCTCTCAAAATCTACCAACAATCAAGTGTACATCATTATTATATGCTAAGAGGTAAATCCTAATCAAAATATATCAAAATACTCAAAAATCCTGAAATTGATCAAACCTTGCCCCCCAGAACCACGTCTCGGAATTTGATAAAATTTACATCACAAGAATCCTCATCCTCCCACGAGTCTATACATACCAAGAACACCAAAATCGGAGTCCAAATGACCCCTCAAATCCTCATTCTAAAGCCTCTTAATCCCAAGCCCTAACTACCCCTTTTCCACTGATTTTCCCCAACTTTTCCACCATTAATCCGACCTTTAATCATGTATTAACGAGTTTAGAGTCCAAAAATCTTACCTCCACGAAGAACTATCGAATTCCCTCTTCAAAACCCTTCAAAAGCTTCAAACCCGGATAAAATATTGAGAAAAATGGTTACAATTCGCGAAGGCTGGTTTTTATACTTACTGCACAGTGATTTTGCACATGCGACCCATTTCTTGCACCTGCGGCTTCGCAGGTGCAATGATCCTTCTGCACCTGCGGTCTCCCCTGGGGTCTCCCAATTCCGCACCTGTGATACTCCTTTCGCACCTACGACATCGCAGGTGCGACAAATTCCTCGCACCTGCGGAACTCCTCAACCCAGCCCATTCTCGCACCTGCGGATCCAAGTCCTCTCCTGCGGGACCGCACTTGCGGCTCCCCTTCCGCAGATGCAAAAACATCAGAACAGCAGCTAAAGCTGCATTTTGCCAAGTCTAAATTCCCTGTTCGCCACCCGAAATCAAGCCCCAGCCCCTCGGGACCCCAACCAAACATACCAACACATCATATATGATCATTCAAACTTAGTCGCCCCTTTGAAAAATCAAAACAACAACAAAACTCCAGAAACTCATCGAATTCAAGCCTATGAACATTGAAACTTCTAAATTCCACCAACGATGCCGAAACTACCCAAAGCAACTCCGATTGACCTGAAAATTTGCAGACACATCCAAAATGACATTATTTCAAGTGTCAGAATTCGATTCCGACCCTGATAGCCTATTTTCCACTGCCGACCGGAAATCGCTAAAACCAACTTCAGCTTATTCAAGCCAAATTCTACACCGGTTATCATGAAAACATTCCGAACACACTCCTAAGTCCCAAATCACCTAATGAAGCTATACAGTTCATAAAATCAACATTCCGAGGTCGTTTACCAATAAGTCAACTCTTAGTTGACTTTTTCCCATTTTAAGGCTATTTTTAAAGGCTGAATGTCTAAACTCTCACTACAACCATTCTGATTTCAAGCCTACCAACTCTAACACATCAATAACAGTATAACCAATCTATAACAAGTCCATAACAACAATTATAATGCAGGTTCTATGTAACGACAGACCGGGTCGTTACATTCTCCCCCTCTTAAACAAACGTTCGTCCTCGAACGGGTCTAGAAACATACCTAGAGTCTCAAACAAGTGAGGATATTTGTTTTGCATCTCCTGCTCGGTCTCTAAAGTAGCCTCCTTCACTGGCTGACCTCTCCATTGTACCTTCACTGATGTTATCTCCTTAGATCTCAGCCTTCTAACCTCACGAGCAAAAATTGCTACTGGCTCCACCTCATATGACATATCCCCCTCGAGCTGAACTGTGCTAAAGTCTAAAACATGAGACGGGTCACCAACATATTTTCTGAGCATCGACACATGAAACAACGGATGAACACTCGACAAGTTGGGTGGAAAAACAAGTTTATAAGCCACCTCTCCAACCCTCTGAAGCACCTCAAAAGGACCAATGAATCAGGGACTAAGCTTTCCCCTCTTCCCGAACCTCATAACACCCTTCATGGGTGACACCTTCAGCAATACCTTATCACCCACCATGAAGGACACATCCCGAACCTTCCGGTCTGCTTAGCTCTTCTTTCTGGACTGAGCCGTGCGAAGTCGCTCCTAAATCAACTTCACCCTCTCCAATGCATCTTGAACCAAGTCTGGGCCTAACAGTCTAGCCTCACCGGGCTCAAACAAACCAACCGGGGATCTACACCTCCTACCATATAAAGCCTTATACGACGCCATCTGAATACTGGATTGGTAACTGTTATTATATGCAAACTCCGCTAATGGCAGAAACTGATCCCACGAGCCACCAAAATCAATCACACAGGCACGCAACATGTCTTCCATGATCTGAATAGTCCTCTCTGACTACCCGTCGGTCTGAGGATGGAACGCTGTGCTCAACTCTACATGAGTACCCATACCTCTCTGCATGGCCCTCCAAAACTGAGATGTGAACTGAGTACCCCTGTCAGAAAGAATAGAAACTGGGACTCCATGCAACCGGAAAATCTCCCTGATGTAGATACCAGCTAATCTCTCCGAAGTATAAGTAGTACTGGCAAGAATGAAGTGCACGGACTTGGTCAATCGATCCACAATGACCCAAATAGCATCAAATCCCTTTGAAGTCCCTGGAAGCCCAACTACAAAGTCCATGGTGATCCGCTCCCACTTCCACTCCGGAATGACTAACTCCTGAACCAACCCACCTGGCCTTTGGTGCTCATACTTGACCTGCTGGAAGTTGAGGCACCGTGCTACATACTCCACAATATCTCTCTTCATCTGCCTCCACAAATACTGCTGTCTCAGGTCCTAGTACATCTTTGCGGCATCCCGATGGATGGAATACCGCGAGCTATGGGCCTCTGCCCATATCAACTCTCGAAGACCATCTACGTCGGGCACACAAATACGGCCTTGCATCCTCATAACCCTGTCATCATCAATAGTCACATCCCTGACATCACCACGACGGACCTTGTCTTGAAGAACCAACAAATGACGGTTATCGTACTGGCGTGCTCTAATCTGATCATATCGAGAAGACCGGAAGCCATGCTAGCTAACCCCCGCGGAGGCTCTGACAAATCCAATCTCACAAGCTTCCCCGCTAGGGCCTAAACATCACGTGCCAAAGGTCGCTCTACTGCTGAAAGATATGCCAAACTCCCTGCTCGGCGACTCAGGGCATCGGCCACCACATTGGCCTTCCCCGGATGATATAGAATGGTGAGGTCATAATCCTTAAGAAGCTCCAACCATCTTCTCTGACGTAGATTCAAATCCTTCTGCTTCAGCAGATACTGCAAGCTATGATGGTCCGTATAAATCTCACACTGGACCCCGTACAAATAATGACGCCAGATCTTTAAGGCATGAACAATAGTAGCTAGCTCAAGATCGTGCACTGAATAGTTCTTCTCGTGCACCATCAACTGTCTAGACGCGTAGGCAATCACCCTACCGTCCTGCATCAAAACCGCTCCCAAGCCAACTCTAGAAGCATCACATTGGACTGTGTAAGAACCCGAACTAGTAGGCAAAACTAATACCGGAGTTGTGGTCAATGCTGACTTGAGCTTCCGAAAGCTCTCCTCACACTCATCGGACCATATGAATGGAGCACCCTTCTGGGTCAGCTTGGTCAGTGGTGAAGCAATAGAAGAGAATCCCTCGACAAAGCGACGGTAATAGCCCGCCAAGCCAAGAAAACTCCTAATCTCCGTAGCTGAGGGCTGTCTGGGCCAACTCTGCACCGCCTCTATCTTCTTTAGGTCCACCGGAATACCCTCACTAGACACCACGTGACCCAAGAAAGCTACCGAACTAAGCCAGAACTCACACTTGGAGAACTTCGCATAAAGCTTCTCCTCTCTCAACCTCTGTAACACAACCCGCAAATGCTGAGCGTGCTCCTCCTGACTACGAGAATACACCAGGATGTTGTCAATGAACACAATAATGAATGAATCAAGGTAAGGCTGAAACACGTTGTTCATCAAGTGCATGAACGCGGCTGGGGCATTGGTCAGCCAAAAAGACATAACCAAAAACTCATAATGTCCGTATCTAGTCCTGAAAGCAGTCTTCAGAATATCAGAATCCTGAATCTTCAACTGGTGATACCCCGATCTCAAGTCAATCTTGGAGAACACCTTAGCTCCCTGAAGCTGATCAAATAAGTCATCAATGCGAGGCAAAGGATACCGAATCTTCACCGTAACCTTATTCAGCTGCCTGTAGTCAATGCACATGCGCATAGAACCATCATTCTTCTTTACGAACAACACCGCTGCACCCCAGGGTGATACACTAGGCCGAATGAACCCCTTATCAAGGAGTTCCTGAAGCTGCTCCTTCAATTCCTTCAACTCTGCTGGGGCCATGCGGTAAGGCGCAATAAAGATAGGCTGGGTGTCTGGTAACAAGTCAATACCAAAGTCAATGTCCTTGTCAGGTGGCATGCCTGGCAGGTCTGCAGGGAATACATCCGGAAACTCACGGACCATCGGAACAAAATCAATAGAAGGAGCCTCACTACTAACATCCCTCACAAAGGCCAGATAAGACTCACATCCCTTCCCAATAATACGCTGAGCCTTCAGACAGGAAATCACCCTACTAGGCGCATACTCCACCGAACCTCTCCACTCAATCCTCCGTAATCCTGGCATAGCTAAGGTCACAGTCTTGGCGTGACAGTCAAGAATGGCATGGCACGAAGATAGATACTCTATGCCCAATATCACATCGAAGTCAACCATACTAAGCAATAATAAGTCTGCCCCGGTCTCCAAACCCTTAATAGATATAACGCAAGACCGGTACACCCGGTCCACCACAACAGTATCCCCCACCGGAGTCGACACATGAACAGTTAAAATCAAGGACTCACGGGGCATATCCAAGAGATGTGCAAAATATGATGAAACATATGAATATGTAAAGCCAGGATCAAACAATACCGAAACATCTCGGTGACAGACGGAAATAAGACCTGTAATCACTGCATATGAAGCTATGGCCTCTGGTCTGGCCGGAAGTTCATAGAAACGGGCCTGTCCTCCACCTGATCGACCTCCCCCTCTAGGGCGGCCTCAGATTTACTGACCTGCACCCGTGGCTTCCTGGGCGGGTGGTGTAGAAACTGGTGCTGAAGCTGGAGGCTGGCTCCTATGCTGATCATAACTACAAGAAAGGCGGGGACAATACCTCTTGATGTGACCTGGATCCCCACACTCGAAACGACCCCTCTTAGCAAAAGACGGTGGGGACTGAAGGGAACCCCTGAAACCAGAGTAGCTGTTAGAAGAGCCATATGTTGAAGAACCCTCAACTGACTGTGGCCGGGATGAGCTTTGGGCTGGAAGTGCACTGAATGATGAACGGCCCGGATGAGAACTACGAGGGCCGTGTCCAGATGGAGTACCATTGTAAACTAGGCGAGCTGGCTGAGGAGGTCTGAATGGACGACCTCTGCTATACTGAGACTGACCTCCCGAATGACCACCACCATAACTACCAGATCCTCGAGGCCTCTTGGCCTCCCTCTCAACACGCTCCTGGCGGCACACTAACTCAATCTCCCTGGCTATGTCAACTACCTCCTCAAAAGAAGCCCTAGATACCCTCTCCCTGGTCAGAAAGATCCGTAACTGATAAGTAAGACCATGAAAAAACCTACGAATCCTCTCTCTTTCTCTCAGAACTAGCCAGATGGCATGACGGGCTAACTCACAGAACTTCATCTCGTATTGCGTCACGGTCATGTCTCCCTGACGCAACTGCTCGAACTCTCTACGCAGCTCCTCTCTGTGAGAATGTGGTATATACTTCTCCAAAAGGAGAAGGGAGAACTGGTGCCATGTAAGAGGCGCTGCATCAGCGGGTCTACGCCTCTCATAGGCCTCCCACCAAGCAATTGCAGCTCCTGAGAACTAGAAAGTCGTAAATGGAACTCCGCTGGCCTCTAGTATCCCTGTTGTGCGTAGTATCCTCTGACACTTGTCCAAGAAAGACTGGGCATCCTCTCCCTCTTCACCACTAAAAGTCGGAGGCTGGAGTCTTCTGAACCTCTCCAACCTACGCTGCTCATCATCAGATAAAGCTGGGACCACATAATCTTGTACCGGAGTAATAGGTTGCACTGGAACTACCCCAGGTGTCTGAAGTCCCTGGGTGACCTGCTCAGGTGTCCGGGCAGATGGAGTCTGAATGCCTCCCCCATCCTGAGAAGTAGTAGCAGTACTGGACATCGCAATGGCCTGTGCCAAGCTGGTGCACACCGTCAAAATCTGAGCTAGGGTCTTCAGAAGACCCAAAATCACTATGGGCACTGCTTGTGCCTGAGCCTGCCCCGCTGGAATCTCAGCTGCGGGGACCTGATCCTGAGAAACGGGAGGGTCCACAGGTGCTGCCCCAACTGTTGTGCGGGCTGTACCCCTCCCTCTGACATGACCACGGCCACGGCGGCCCCGGCCTCTGACTGGTCCTGCTGGTGTCTGATCACCTCTATCGGTAGCACGAGTCCTCACAATCTGTGAGAGAATGAAATAACAGAAGTTTAGTTCCAGGATTCAACAGAGTCGCCCGACAGAATTCAAAATGTGGAATTTTTTTAAGGGTTCAGTAGCCTCTCGAAGATAAGTACAGACGTCTCCATACCGATCCTCAAGACTCTACTAAACCTGCTCATGACTGGTGAGAACAATTCAACCTAGAGCTCTGATACCAACTTGTCACGATCCAATTTCGGAGTCGTGATGATGCATGTCGTGGAACGGGGCCAGCCACCTAACTATAACAATTCTAGGTTTGATTATAGGAGAAAATGCTCATTCTTAATAAATCCAAGTCAGTAATAGTGGAAAATTCGTAATTTGGAAACAATTTAAGGAAGGAAAACAAAATTCAAATACTACAGCCTCAGATACGGTGTCACGCAGTCATGAGCTACTAGTACATAAACAAAACCCAAAAGAAGGGTAAATGATCAACATAGCCTAAAAGTAATACGACAGGTAGAATAATAGAAGAGATGACGAGATCACGGTCGCCAACTGCTACCTCGTCAACTCCGATGAAACTGCTGCGACTCATTGACCAGAGCTGATCTCAATGCACCTGGATCTACACACAAGGTGCAGGGTATAACGTGAGTACATCAACTCAATAAGTAACGAAAACAACCTATGGGCTGAGAGGTAGTGAAAGACTAAACCTCCGATAATTTGAACAATAACATATAGTTTGAACATGATAGTAATATACTAGAAAGTAAGCGAAATGCACCGAGTTATGTCTGTAAACTTGCAGGTGTTCGTGTAAAATCAGGAATGCTATGTATACAGTATCCACTCTCATAAAGGAGTCCACTCAGTACTCGAATTGGACATCAGGCCAAGGGATAATCCATCCCAGAATATGGATAAACATAGTGACATAGTCACTCGGTACTGAGGAAAAAGACAGGCCAATCCAGCCCCACGGAGAAGATCCATCTCCGGAACATATCACTCGGACAAGATCCATGTCCAGGGAAGATCAATCCCTCAATATTTGTGCGCTCACTAGGGTGTAAAGACTCCGGAGGGGCTCCTATAAGCCCAAGCGTTATATCAAACAAACGAAGGCATGATTCAAGGATCGCTGGGGTGTGTAGTCCGATCTCATAACTGTCTCAAAAATCCGGCTCTAGGCCTCACTCAGTCAATACTTTCACGTCACACTCACAATGCTCTCAAATATGTATAATTCAGCCCAAACAATAATAATGCAATATAATTAACAAATGTTGAGACTGAGGCATTGAGATGTATGCTACAACAGTACTGAGTGCATGGTAGTAAATAACTACAGATAGAGACAGCAACAATTGACTGTTTCAGTCTAAACACATTGGCATGAAGCCTTAGCAATTACACTTATCATGATTTCTAATATGTTCAAGGAAGGATCTACCTTCGCAGTACCAATATCAGTATGAAACAACCCTTAGACAGTGCCATGGGGTGAGCCAGGCCACAACATTCGGTGACCCCCCGCATGCCCGTCACTTGGCAAGTGCGTCACCTAAATTAACATCATCTATCAGATAATTTGGGGCTTCAAACCCTCAGTTCCAAGGTTGAAGACGTTACTTACCTCAAAACCGGCTAAAACACTACTCCGCAGCGCCTTTGCCTCGAAATTCGACCTCCGAGCGCTCCAAATCTACCAATAATCAAGTGTACATCATTATTATTGTGATGACCCAAAAGGTCATCCTAAGTAATTCCAGCTAAATCTATGTTCCGAGGCCTCGAAAGCCTCCGTTAATCTCACCTCGATATGCGTGCACAGCCCAGGTAGGTAGCCCGGAAACTTCCATGTGAAAATTTTATAAAAATGGGATTTTTGAATTGAATAATTGAATAAAGTTGACTTTGGTCAACAATGTTGGTAAACGGGTCCGGACCCGTGATGTGATGGTCCCAGAGGGTCCGTAGGAAAATATGGGACTTGGGTGTATGCCCGGAATCGAGTTCCGAGGTCACAAGCCCGAGAAATAAATTTTTAAAGAAAATTATTTTCTGAAAATAATAAAGGCTTTTGAAAATGAATAATTATGTGAAAACCGTGTTATCGGGCCCGTATTGCGGTTCCGGAGCTCAGAACAGGTTTGTTATATGTTATTTGTCCCATATGTGGAATTTGGTGTAAACGGGCTTGATTTGATTGGTTTCGGATCCAAATGAGGAAAAATAGAGTTAATGAACTTATGGGGTTTCTATAGAATTTGAAATTTGGCTTGAGAGATGATTTTATGTTCCCGAGGTCTGAATGAAATTCCGAGACCGGGAATAGTTCTGTTGTGTCATTTATATCTTATCTGCAAAATTTGAAGTCATTCCGAGTGGTTTAGGCCGGTTTAGCGCGTTGGAGTGAATTCTAGAATTTTAAAGTTCTTAAGTTTGATTAATTTTGTTTTGAGGGTTTGATTCATGGTTTTTGATGATATTTTGATGATTTAAAAGCTTGAACAAGTCCGTAGGATATTTTGGGAGTCGTGTGTGTTTTTGATTTTGAGCCCCGAGGGCTCGAGTGAGTTTCGGGTAGCTAACGGGGTGTGAAAAACATGAAAATCTGGTGAAAATTGCTGGTTTCTGGTGTCCAGGTAAATTACACTATGCGAACGCACTCAAGGGGGTGCGAACGCACAGGGTAAAAAGTGGGGTCTGGGGTCAGGGTCTAATTGCACTATGCGAACGCGTTGATGGCCATGCGGACACATATCACAGGCGGGGAGGGGGCTGGGATTGCCCTGTGCGAACGCACAGACTTCCACGCGAACGCAAAGGACAGGGAGCTTAAGCATATGCGAACGCGGCTAGTCCGGTGCGAACGCACTGCATGTTAAGGGAGCTGGGGTGGGGAGCCACTTTGCTTTGTGCGAACGCGGCTCTGGGCTCGCGAACGCATAGGCCTGGGGAGATAAGCCTGTGCGAACGCGGCTCAGTGCACGCGAACGCATAGAGTATTTTTCCCAGGTGTTAGTCCAAAACAGACCCATTACGGGTCACTCCCATTTTTCACTTCCCCCTTCTTCCTCAAACCCACCCATAAGCGAAAATCAAGCTCCCCAACTGCCATAACTCATTAGGTAAGTGCTCTTGACCTCGTTTCCTCTTAATTTATTCAATTAATCACTAAACTCTAGGCCTAAAAACATGGAAATTAAAGTAGGAATTAAGGATTCTAGGTAAAGTTGGATTTTTAGAATTTTGGGTAATTCAACCTCCATTTGGGGTCGAATCTTAAAACAAATCATATATTCTAACTCGTGGGGTTATGGGTGATCGGGTTTTGGTCTGAGCCTCGTGTTTGGGCCAAGCGGGCCCGGGGTCAGATTTTGGAATCTTAGGAAGAATGTGTTAAAATAAATAATTAGGCTATGGGTTTGATTTATTGAGCCATTATTGATATACTTGGGTTGATTATGTCTAGATAATACCGTTCCGGAGTCGGATTCTAAAGGAAAGGCTGTGATCGAGGCTTGACTTGCAATTTTTGGAGCCGAGGTAAGTGTTTGGCTTAACCTCAGCTTGAGGGATTAGGTATAGAGTCTTATTTGCTATGTGCAACTCATGTCCAACGTATAGGCGTGGTGACGAGTGCCTATGCGTTGCGGTCAAGTATGCCCGTGAGTCAATTGTGATGAAATTTGCTATGTTCTTAATATTCCCCGCACTATGAGTAAATTATGAATTAAAAGTGATACTTGATGTTGTTTCATGACGTGGAGAGTTATTGAGTTATTTGTTCCAGTTGAGGCTTACACTGTTGAAATTGTATTACTGATGCGAGGTTGGTTATAGCTGAGACCCTTGTCGGGCATTTGTTGATGTTGTAAATGATGATTTCTCCTTGCCGGAACAATAGAATTGTATTGAATATTTCCATGCACTTGAGACTTCGTGTTGTTGA
Organism: Nicotiana undulata; assembly: GCA_005239495.1. NCBI lineage: Eukaryota > Viridiplantae > Streptophyta > Magnoliopsida > Solanales > Solanaceae > Nicotiana > Nicotiana undulata. Next base: position 32,046 of record ML242567.1, on the reverse strand, counting down.
CTTTCATATTATTGTTGCCTTGTGTTTTTATTATTCGTCGCACGAGGGGACATGCCGTGTTGACTGAGTGTTATTATATTATATATGCACGAGGGGACATTCCGTGCCGAGTGATTGTGAGATTATGCACGAGGGGACATTTCGTGCCGAGTGTTATTATATATATGCATGAGGGGACATTCCGTGCCGAGTGATTGTGAAATTATGCACGAGGGGACATTCCGTGCCGAGTGTTATTATATATATGCATGAGGGGACATTCCGTGCCGAGTGATTGTGAGATTATGCACGAGGGGACATTCCGTGCCGAGTGTTATTATATATATGCATGAGGGGACATTCCGTGCCTA
>ML242567.1:0-31201 GCA_005239495.1 Nicotiana undulata | reverse complement strand
TTCGCGGGCCTTGACGTCACCTTCTACTTTCCACTTTCAGCTCTGTCTTACCTTGTATTTCAATGACAGTCTGATGTATTCATTTCAGACCTTTTGTTTGTAGTAATCTCTTAGATAGTCCGTGAGTATGTGACACCAGTTCTGGGATTTGTTTATGGGTTTTATTTCGAAAAGTGCTATGTTGTATTTTGGGTTATTTTGTTAAATTTTATATGGTGGGCCATCGAAGCCTTGATTATCTTGTTCGTATTTGTTGTTAATAAGTTTTATTTAGTTCAAATGTTGGCTTGTCTAGCGGGTTCAGTGTTAGACGCAGTCATGGCCCGAATGTGAGATTTTTGGGTCGTGACAATTATATGCTAATAGGTGAATCCTAATCAAATACTATCAAAATACTCAATAATCCCGAAATTGATCAAACCCGGCCCCTCGGGCCCACGTCTCAAAATTCGATAAAATTTACAGCACAAGAATCCTCATCCTCCCACGAGTCTATACATACCAAGAACACCGAAATCGAAGTCCAAATGACCCCTCAAATCCTCATTCTAAAGCCTCTTAATCCCAAGCCCTAACTACCTCTTTTCCACTGATTTTCCCCAACTTTTCCACCATTAATCCGACATTTAATCATGTATTAATGAGTTTAGAGTCCAAATATCTTACCTCCACGAAGAACTATCGAATTCCCTCTTCAAAAACCCTTCAAAAGCTTCAAACCCGGATAAAATATTGAGAAACATGGTTACAATTCGCGAAGGCTGGTTTTTATACTTACTGCACAGTGATTTCGCACCTGCGACCCATTTCTCGCACGTGCGGATTCGCAGGTGTGATGATCCTTCTGCACCTACAGTCTCCCCTAGGTCTCCCAATTTCTCACTTGCGATACTCCTTCCGCACCTGCGACATCGCATGTGCGACAAATTCCTCGCACATGCGGAACTCCTCAACCCAGCCCATTCTCGCACCTGCGGAGCCAAGTCCGCTCCTGCGGGACCGCACTTGCGGCTCCCCTTCCACAGGTGCGAACACATCAGAACAGCAGCTAAAGCTGCATTTTGCCAGGTCCAAATTCCCCGTTCGCCACTCGAAATCAAGCCCGAGCCCCTCGGGACCCCAACCAAACATACCAACGCATCATATATGATCATTCAAACTTAGTCGCCCCTTTGAAACATAAAAAAAACATCAAAACTCCAAAAACTCATCGAATTCAAGCCTATGAACATTGAAACTTCTATATTCCACCAACGATGCCGAAACTACCCAAAACAACTTCGATTGGCCTGAAAATTTGCAGACACATCCAAAATGACATTACGAACCAGTTCTAAGTGTAAAAATTCCATTCCAACCCCGATAGCCTATTTTCCACTACCGACCGGAAATCGCTAAAACTAACTTCCGCCAATTCAAGCCAATTCAAGCCAAATTCTACACCGGTCATCACAAAAACATTCCGAACACACTCCTAAGTCCCAAATCACCTAACGTAGCTATCCGAACCGTAAAATCAACATTCCGAGGTCGTTTACCAATAAGTCAACTCTTAGTTGACTTTTTATCATTTTAAGGCTATTTTTAAGGGCTGAATGACTAAGCTCTCACTACAGCCATTATGATTTCCAGCCTACCAAATCTACCACATCAATAACAGTATAACCAATCTATAACAAGTCCATAATAACAATTATAATGCAGGTTCTACATAACGACAGACCGGGTTGTTACACGTCACTACTTCATCGAGGTTAGGCTCGTCACTTACTCAGTACATGGGGTCGGTTGTACTAATACTACACTCTCCACTCTTTTGTGCAGATCCAGGTATCGACCAGCAATAGAGATATTTAGAGCGGCAATTCATTTTTGCGGAGACACGAGGTATATCTGCCGGCGTTCGCAGATCCCGAGAGTCTTCTCCTATTTTTATAAAACTGTTTTATTATATTCAGAACAGTTACTTCTTTCAGCCCATTATTTGTAGTATTCTTGAGCAGTTCGTGAATTATGACACCAGACCCTGAGGTAGTTCTAGAGTTACTTATGTAGTTAGTTCGTGGCTCGGTTTATTTAAGTGTTTATTATTTTATGTTTTGAATTATTCATTGAAAGTCAGTATCTTAAGTTTATTTTATAATTATTTATTATGTTTAAATGGATAATCAAAGGTAAATAGCTAATCGAACTATAACATAGGCTTGCCTAGCAAGTGTGGTGTTAGGCGCCATCATGATCCTTAAGGTTGGGAATTTGGGTCGTGACATATTCAATCACCCGATAATCTTGCAACACCACCACCTACACCTGGTAAAGCTAGTCAAACAAAAAATATTAGGGGTGGAACAAGTAAGCCTCCCTTCCCTATTAAGAAGAATCAAAGATTAAGAAGTAAGTGTTGGAATTTTTTTGATAGACTAGAAAATGAAAACAATTATGTAAGATGTAGAATATGTAAGGAAGTTTATAAACATGAGCCCGGTAAGAATGGGGGAACGGATCAATTTTGCAGGCACATGGTAGATTACCACCCTCTTGATTAGGGAGTAGATGAGGAAGATGGGCAACAAAAACTTAACCCGAGCACTGGGGGTTTAATGGGTAAATATGATATTAAGAATGATCGGGAAGAATTAGCTAAAATGGTTGTTGTAGGTTGTTTACCTTTTAGTTTTGCTTCTTCACCATATCTTGTTACTTATATTCAAAGAGTTTATAACCCTTTGTTTAAAGGTATTCCTAGAAGTACTTGTAGATCTGATATCTTTAGGCTTTATGGACAATATCAGACATATATATGTTATTGTTCGCCAGTCTTTTTTTTGTATTCCTAGAAGTACTTGTAGATCTGATATCTTTAGGCTTTATGGACAATATCAGACATATATATGTTATTGTTCGCCAGTCTTTTTTTTGTATTCCTAGAAGTACTTCTGATATTGGTCGTGCTGTAAATGGAAATGATTATTTGACTGTTGCATGCCAATGGATAGATGATAATTTTTGTATGCAAAAACGTATTATTTCTTTTAAAAATGATGAAGATCAAAGTCATACTGGTGCATTTATAAATAATACTATCCATGAAGTTGCTATATTTTATAATCTTGCAGAAAACATTTTGTGTATGTCATTTGATAATGCTTCTAACAACAATGATGCTATTACATTATTAAAATTGCATCTACACCCACCACTTCCTGAAATATTTCATGTTAGATGTGCATGTCATATTTATAACTTGATTGTGAATAGTTGCCTTGACTTATTTAGAGATGAAATCACTTTGGTTAGGAGAGTTGTTGGTGTAATTCAAGGAAATAATAGAAGTGATAGATTAAATGCATTTAAGGAAAAATGTGTACACTATGGACTAAAACAAAGACTCATGCCTGAAGAAATAGTTACTAGGTGGAATTATACTTATTTATTCCTAAGATGTTGTTATAAATATAGAATACCTATAACTGAAGTTGCTAATTCTCATTGTACCGATCCTAGCCGCTTGTTAACATCTAGAAATTGGGATGTCATTGTAGATGTTGTAAAAATTTTACAAAAATTTTATGTGGCTACACTTGAGTTTTCTGGAGCTTATTATTCTACTATTGTAAATAGTTTAGTTCATATTGCTGAAATTTTTCTTTTACTACATAAATTGAAGAAGAAAGACGGATATACTTCTGTTGTTGAATCTATGCTAGAAAAGTTTAAAAACTATGTCTACCCAATTCCCCCTATTTAACTAATTGGTGTTATTTTTAACCCTCCTCTCAAAATGATAAAGTGTCGCCAATTAATCAGTATTTTATATACTTATATGGATATTGGACCAACTAAAACTTCTCATATTGACACTTGTATTTCTGATCTACACAAATATTTACAAACTTTGTATAATTATTATGCTAACATTGTTGATGCTTCTTCGGTTGTAGATGAAAATATTCCTTCAAGTAATACTTCAACATCTGGAACAACTTTGGTTGACGATGGTGTTCAAGATTATTTGATTTGGTCTACACTAGGAGAGCATCAACAAACCAGTAGGCAGAATATTGATGAACTCTAATCCCCTCACAAAGGATTTTCTACCGCTGGGTTGGTGGAGGAGAAACTCAAATCAATTTCCTGTTCTTTCGGTCATGGCTCGAGACGTGCTAAATGTGCCTATTTCAACAGTCGCATCAGAGAACGCATTTAGCCAAGCAAGGCAGCACCTAGGAGATACCCGTCATTTATTGGCCAGCAACGCTTTGAAAGTTATAGTGTGCTTCAGAGATTTGATAAGATCAGAACGGTGAAATCAAGGGCGTGACGAAGTAGATGAAGCGGAGGACCAATAAATTGGAGATATAATGGTTTATGGTACCGATTATTCAACCGATGCCGGAAACCAAGAAACTCATGTTGACGTGGAAGAACTTACAAAAATGATGCAAAACATGTGATGTACTATTTCTTTTTATTTTTATTTTATATAATTGTTGTAAACTTTTAATTTGCAAGTTCAAAATTTTAAAAAAAAATTGAAAAAGAACTTGCAAATTAATTTGAAGTATTATATATTATTCAATAAAACTATCCAAGTTACATACATATTTTGATTCCCTATTAGTCTTATTAATATTTATTTGTAGCCACTTACTTTTAATTTTCAAATTTAAAATTTTAAAATACAAATTTAAATTTTTAAACTTTTTAAACTTTAAAGTTTAAACTTTAATGTTTAATTCTAAGCTTTAATTCTAAGCCTTAAAAGTTTGCAAACACTTAACTATCAATAACATTGAAAAAGAAAAATATAATATAATTTTAAAAAAAAGCCCGACCCGCTCGAGCTCGATAAGCCCGAACCCGTACGGGCCCTACAAAGCCCGAAAATTCCCAGCTCGCCCCCAACCCGTTAACAACCCGTTTACTCTAAAGTTAAATCTATAATACAATAAATCTCAAGGAACATCACATAATTCATAATATACGACTCACATCATGCTTGACAACAACATGTAGGTACTCGTCACCTCACCCCTATACGTTGAACATGGAATAAACACATAGCAAATAAGACTCAATGCATATTCCCTCAAGCTAAGGTTAGGCCAAACACTTACCTCGACCTCCACGATCAAAATCAAGCATGAAGCACCACTTTTCCTTTCGAACTCGACTCCAAATCAATTGTATCTAGACATAATTGACTCAATAACATCAATAAATGCAAAGCAATTCAAGTCCAATACTTAATTATAGACTTTCAAACATTCTTCCCAAAAATCCAAAAATCGACCCCGGGCCTGCTTGGTCAAAACACGAGGTTCGGACCAAAATCCGATCACCCATTCACCCACGAGCCCGAATATGTAATTTTTTTTGGAATCCGACTCCAAAACGAGGTCAACTCCCAATTAATCAAAAATCCCTGACTCTACCGAAATCCCTAAATTTCTACCCTTAAACTCATGTTTTAGGCCTAGAAATCTAATGGGTGTTGATAAAAATGGAAGAGAATGAGTCTAAGATTATTTACCTAGGAAGTTATGGTGAAGTTTCCCTTCAAAAATCGCACAAGATAGAGTGAAGAAGAAGAAGTTGTGAAAATTGGTTTAATCCCGTAAGTCTTCTGTTTTTTAGGCAAAAGAAATGGCTGGGCGAAAAATACCCTACGCGTTCGCGGGCCCTTGGCCACGTTCACGTAGGTCTGACTTCCTTGGCCTATGCGTTCGCGAGCCTGAGGCTGCGTTCACACAGTGTAACGGCCAACCCATCCACCAGCTTCCCCTAAGGCAGTCCTATGCGATCGAATGGTTGCCCCTGACCCACACTCCGCGATCGCATCCACATGGGTGCGTTCGCATTGGGTAAGGACTGCCCTGCCCCCGGCCCTCTCTATACCTATGCGTTCGCACCCCCTTATGTGCTTTCGCATAGAGTAATTTCAACCCCCTTCCCAAACTTGTGTTATGCGAACACCAGACCTGACCCAAAACACCAGATTTTTGCTAAGTTTAAACACCTGACGCCTACCCGAAACTCACCCGAGCCCTCGGGGCTCAAAACCAAATATGCACACAACCTCAAAAGCATCCTACGAACTTATTCGTGTAATCAAATCACCAAAATAACATCATAAACATCGAATTAAACCCCAAAATCAATGAAATATTTCCAAAACTTCTAAAACTTCAAAATCTGCATTTGTGGTCCGAATCACGTCAAATGAATTCCGTTTCTTACCAAACTTTACAGATATGACAAAAATATTATATTGAACCTGTACGGGGCTCCGAAACTAAGATACGGTCCCGATACCACAAATTTCACATGTAATTACACTTTCAAAAATCTCTTATATTTTTAGAAAACAATTTCTTTTAAAAATTCTTTTCTCGGACTTGGGACCTCGGAATTCGATTCCGGGCATACGCACAAGTCCCATATTTTCCTACGGACCCGCCGGGACCGTCAAATCACGGGTCTGGGTCCGTTTACCAAAAATGTTGACCAAAGTCAACTTAATGCCAATTTCAACACAAAATTATCTTTTTCCTTAATTTTTCACATAAATGCTTCCCGGCTACACGCCCGGGCTGCACACACAAATCGAGGTGAGATAAAAGGAGGCTTTCATGACCTCGGAATACAGATTTAGCTAGAAATACACGGGATGACCTTTTGGGCCATCACAATCTCCACCTCTAAAACAAACGTTCGTCCTCGAACGGACATAGAAAGGTACCTGAATCGGGGAAAAGATGGGAATATCGGCTCCGCATATTGGACTCGGACTCCCAGGTAGCTGCCTCTACAGGCTGACCTCTCCACTGAACACGGACTGAAAGATAACTCTTCGATCTCAACTGACGGACCTGACGGGGTAATATTGCTACCGGCTCCTCATCATAAGTCAAATCCTTGTTCAACTGGACACTTCTGAAGTCTATCACATGAGAGGGATCAGCAAGATACTTCCGAAGCATAGATACATGAAGCACCGGATGCACGACTGATAAACTCGATGACAAAGCAAGTTTGTAGGCCACCTCTCCTACCTTCTCAAGAATCTCAAAGGGACCAATGTACCTAGGGCTCAACTTGCCATTCTTTTCGAACCTCATCACGCCCTTCATGGGTGACACCCGAAGCAATACCCGGTTTCCTACCATGAATGCCAAATCACTAACTCTGCGGTGTGCATAACTCTTCTGCCTGGACTGAGCTGTACGAAGCCTATCCTGAATGATCTTCACCTTATCCAAGGCATCTTGTAATAACTCTAAACCCAACAACATAACCTCCCCCGGCTCGAACCACCCAATAGGCGATTGACACCGCCTACCATACAACGCCTCATAAGGATCCATCTGAGTGCTCGACTGATAGTTGTTGTTGTAGGAAAACCCAGCTAAAGGAAAAAACTTATCCCACGAACTCTTATAGTTTTCCTTCTATGCGATCACATCAGTCCTTACGCGATCGCATATTTTAGGCCAATAATTATTTTTTCTCTACACGATCGCACTTAAACTCTCGCGATTGCAATGCTTAAAAAGCTGGGCAGAATATAATTTTTCAAAATCAGGGGTTTCACCATTTTTATCATATTTTGACTTCTAGAGCTCGGTTCTTGGCGATTCTTTTCGGGTTTTTCACACAAATCGAATGGTTGTTTTAGTTAATTTTGAGCCGTCCGGAGGTCTTTTCACCCGAGAAGACCATTTTTGAGTACCGGGTTATCATCTTTGAGGTAAATATCTTGCCTAACCTTGTGTGGGGGAACTACCCCTTAGGATTGAGTCTTCTATGTTGATTGTAGCCCGTGTACGCGAGATGACGAGTGCGTACTCGGACATATTTGCAATAGGTTGGCCTTTTAGGATTCGTAGGTCCTCATATTACCTGTGTATGAACTTGTAACTGTTACATTTGAGTCTTTGATTGCTAGTTTCACTTCTTCCTGTTCAAATTAGAAATCATTTGCTTAGTGTTCCTTTGTTTCTTATTCGATCTAAATTGACTTGGATGAAGACTTTACTTTTTCTACCGTTGTGTTATACCTTCCTTGATAAACTTCCTATTTGACTAGAATTAGCAAATATCTTGCCCTATAATTATTTAGCAGTAATTGGAATATCTATACCATAACGACCCGAACGGTCATTTTGCATTCTAGTTCCCTGTACCCCTAAATGAGACTTAACCTAGTTGCTTTTACTGATTTATGACTTGTGGGGACGGGTGGTTCAGAATTTGGAGGAGTTTGGAATGGTATAGGAACACTTGGTTCCTTAAAGTTGGCCTTAAAGGCAAAGTTTGACTTCGGTCAACATTTTGAGTAAACGACCTCTGAATCAAGATCCAAAGGTTGTGGTAGGTTCGTATTATGATTTCAGACTTGGGCGTATGTTCAGAATGGGTTTTGGATGACCTGGGAGCCTTTCGGCGCCAAATAGTGAAATAAGAGTTTCTTTAATTTCAAATTATGGTTTGGAACGTGATTTTGTGTTATCGAGGTCCAAACAAATTTTCGAGATTGGGAATAGTTTCGTCATGTAATTTATGACTTGCTTTCAAATTTTGGTGTCATTCTGAGTAGTATAGGTAGGTTCGCGAAATGAAAACGAATTCAAGAACTTGAAGATTCTTAAGTTTGATCCTAAGGGTTTAGAGGTGTGATTTGTAGTTTTAGCGTTGTTTTGGGTGTTCTGAAGGCTCGAGTGAGTCTGTATTATGTTTAGGACTTATTAGTATATTTGGAAGGGGGCTCGGGTGGGTCCGGATGCCATTCCGGCATCGCACAAGGCCAAAAACTAGCTAAAACAGCTGCTGGTGCACCAGATCTGGTGCGACCGCACCTGCGATGGCCCAGTCGCAGGTACGAGACCATTCCTGCGATCCCAGCCTCGCAGGTGCAGCCCCATGTTAGTTTGCCAAATTCCGTAGGTGCAGATAGATTTCCGCAGAATCGGAGCCGCATGTGCGAACTCAAGACCCCCTCCCCCATTTCCGTAGATGCGAGACCACAGGTGTGGTTCTTGAGCCGCAGGTGCGAAAATCCTGTAGGCAGTAAGGTTCTTTTAAAACACGAGAATAAGCCATTTTTCACCATTTCCGTCCACCATTGACGATTTTAAGAGCTTGCAAAAGGGACAAACGACCTAGCTACTGTAAGGTAAGTAATTCCTACCCTAATTTTAGTTTAGTACTTGAATTCATAGGTAAATTAACACATTAATTAGTGGAAAATCATGGGTTAGCATGAAAACCTAGGGTTCTATGAAAAAATGATAGAATTACCAAGGAATTGGTTATGAAATCATGCAAAACTATATATTATTGATCCTTAGACTATGGGTGAGTGTCTCCTTCGACATATTTCCGAAATCCGAGCATGTGGGCTCAGGGGTGTATTTTGGGAATTTTCAAAGTAGGTTGAAATAACTAATTAAATAGGGGAATTTCATACTTTTGAGCATAGATTAATTCATTTATGCAATATTTGACTAGTTTTGAGTTCTTGGGAGACGAGTTTGGAGCTTCGGGCGCATTCTTGACCCGGAAAGTAGGCTCGATACGAGGTAAGCCTCCTTTCTAACCTTGTAAGAGGGAATTTTTCCCATAGGTGAACTAAATGATTATGTGCTAATGTTTGTGGGGACTATGTACGTACGAGGTGACGAGAGTCCATGCGTAGTGACTATTATTGGTATGTCCGGGTAGTTAGGCTCACACCATGCCTTATGAATTTCCTCAAATTGAATTATATGCTTTATGAATTCATTGTATGCAAATTTGTTTCAAGAAAATCATGGAACTTGGTATTTTAAAGGAATTGTTCATCGAAAAGGGTTTAAAGAAAGATGTGGACTGTGCATGTGACCACTTCGCAATTTATATTCCGCGAGCGGAGTGTTGTTTTCCCCCACTCTCATGGGAGCGGGCCGTACTCCATGGAAGGTTGGTAGATGCATTTACGGTTCGCATCGTTCGACCCTTCGGCAGTGCACAAATATTGTTATTATGATGGCTCAGGAAGGTTGTCCTTATTTCGTTATGCGTATGCTAAATTGCTTGACGTCTTTATGACTATTGAATTGATAGAAATCTGGGGGAAAATGAATTGAGAACTTGCTTATTATTGTTTCACTACTTAAATTGAATTGCGGTTACATTTCAATATTTACTGCCCTATTATCCTCGCATACTTGTTACCTTCATCGTATCCTGCTTAACTATATTATTTGGACCCTAGTAAGTGTCAAGTCGACCTCTCGTCACTACTTCTTCGAGATTAGACTGGATACTCACTGGGTACATATTTATTTATATACTCATGCTACGCTTCTGTACTTAATTGTACATGTTCTGAGGCGGGTGCATCTGGGTATCAAGACGGAGCTCGATCCTGAGGTATACCTGGATTTGACTTCACGGTGAGCTGCTTCTCTTGGCGATCTTCAGCAGTACTACGGAGTCTTCTTTTACCTATTCCTATCTAGTTCTTTCAGACAGTAGGACAATTTATTCATCTTTTGTTATACTTTACTAGTATGCCTGTATACTTGTGACACTAGTTCCTGGCACACAAGTAATAGTCATTTTATTTTTTTCGACTGTAAATATAGGTTTATGATCCCTTATGGCTATTTCTGCTTAATTTAGTCAAACTTCATCCGCTTTTACTTAATGTCTTAAACTTGAAAATTTGGCAAGTGTTGGAAAAGTTTTGCACTAAGGGGAATTCACTAGTAAATTAAATGTTGCTTGCCTGACCACGTTGTTGGGTGCCATCACGACTTGAGTCAATATTTGGGTCGTGACATATGCGTTGGTGTCAAGCAAGCCCGTGAGTCGTACATTGGGATTTATATGATTTTCCCTTAAGTGCTACTAAGGTTTAGTTGACAATCGTCCATGTTGACGATATTTTTTTGGTGTTGCCTATTTACAGAGCATTTGTTCAAGCTGAATTTATTCTCTGAAGATAATTGTCTAAGTAAGATTGATTATAGCTGCTTCCCTTGTCGGGATGATTTGGTTTCCTTGGTTGAGAACTTGAATATTAAGAATCCTTCCTATATTTGCCTTGTTTTCCCCTAGTTATGTTGTTTCTCTTTGTGTTGGCATTTCCTTCAGTGACTACTTCTTATGAGTGAGTTTTTACCATTCTTGTGATTCAAGTCTTTGTATTGCTTTCGCATTATGGTTGTTTTCCTCAGTGGCTGCATTGCATATTTAAATTGGGACTACGATCGAGATTCCGGGATCTTTCCCCCTGCACTGCATTGCATATTTAAATTGGGACCACGAACAAGATTCAGAGAACTTTCCCCCTGTACTGCATTGCATATTTAAATTGGGACTACAGAAGTATTCCGGGAGCTTTCCCTTTGTAATGCATGACAAATTCTGAGTTACGGACTGAGTTCCGGTAGATTTATCTTGAGGAGATTATGATCGAAAAGCCATATTTAAAAAGTATATTTGAAAAGCATTTGTCTTGCAGAAAATGATGTTTGAAAATCATTTATTGGGAAAGTATAATTTGAAAATCACGTATCTTGAAAGAACTATGTTTTAAAGATTTCTCCTTCTAAAAATATACATATATATACATTCGGAGAAAGTATGCTTCAAAGAGGATCTTTCTACACTGAAATGATTATATCTTCAAAGCTTTCAATATAAACTGTTGTTTAAGAGTTTTCACAAATTTATTGGGTTTATTGGCTAAGGTCCAATGCGAACAAATTGACGCAGTGCTGAGTTACCAGTGTTTATTGTGTGGTGGTTTTTTCGATTTTGGCTCGTATTTTCTGTTCATTCTTCGGGTAATATTATGCTGTTTCGTTGATTAGTTTTCGGTAATTCCTTCCGTAATTTATTGTCATGTTGTTAACTACATCGTAAAACCTTTAGATAGATATTGTGCCCGGTCATTTATATATTGATGCCTGTTTAAATTTATTAGACCAGTGGTGTCTCGACTAGTCCTCGTCACTACTTCACCGAGGTTAGTCTTGATACACTGGGCACCGCTGTGGTGTGCTCATACTACACTTTTGTGCATTTTTGTGTGCAGATCCAAGTAATTATTGCTAGTAGTTGCGTGGATGATTGTTGGGGAGACTCAAGGTAACTTGCTGCTGCGTTCGCAGGCTTCGGAGTCACCTTCTTGTATTTATTATTCATACCCTGTTGTATTCATTCTGAACAGTGGTCATTAGGGATTTTAGAGTAAATTCGTAGAGCTTATGACTTGTATTACCGGTTTTGGGAATATTGTAACTATGTCAAGACTTCTATATTGAGACTACTAGATTTCGTTTATTATGGGTGTTATTCTCTAAATGTTAGGCTTACCTAGTCTATAAGACTAGGTGCCATCACGATACCTAACGGAGGGAAATTTGGGTCGTGACAGTTGGTATCAGAGCTATAGGTTCAGAGGTGCTACGAGTCATAAGAGAGTTTAGTAGAGTCTTGCGCGTCGGTACGGAGACGTCTGTACTTATCTTCGAGAGGCTACGGAACTATTTGGACAATTTCACTTCCTCCATTCCTATCGTGCGAGTTCATTGATCTTGAACTTTGAAAATTCTAGTTCCATTCTCTCACCGATTGTGAGGACACGAGCTGCGGTTCCTGATGATGTTACCCCGAAGAAAATGTCACAAGGGTCAGAGACAGAGGCCGACGAGTAGCACGTGCCGCAGTTAGGATGCCTACTAGAGCAGACGTTAAAGAGCCGCCAGTAGTTCTAGTTGAGGGACAACTCCTGGAGGTGCCTGTTGTTACACCCGGACTTCAGAAGACCCGGGTGCAGTTTTGAGTATAATTAGTACATTTACTCAGGCGGGATTGATTCTAGTGCACCGGCCTCTCTATCGATAAGGGGAGGAGTTCAGACTCCCACCGTCTACACTCTGGAGCAGCGAGATCATGTTGGTCAGGTTCCAGTTGTCATAGCAGCACATCATGTGGTTTCGGTTCAACCCGTGGTTAGGGCAGCAACATCGCAGGAAGAACACCTTGAAATTGAGAGGTACAGGAAGTACCACCCTCCTATGTTTTGGTGGATTGGCGACAGATGATGCCCAGGGTTTCTTGAAGAAGTCTCACTATATTCTTCGTACTTCGGGTATAGTGGAGATGAGTGGGATTTCTTTTGTCACGTCTCAAGTTCAGAGGAGTGGTTTGTTAGTGGTGGTGCCATATAAGTTTGGTAGCCCAACCGAGTCAGCTTTACTTGCATGGGTTCAGGTTTCAGAGATCTTCTGAGGGAGTTGCAGCCCAGTCCCTCCGAGGTGCATGGCGCGTGGAGTTTGAGCGATTGCGTCAGGGCACTATGTCAGTATTAATGTACGTCGTCAGATTCAGTGAGTTGGCCAGATATGTACCTCGCTTAGTTGCTTCAGTTAGGATGCGAGTCCGTAGATTCATTGAGGGACTCAAGCATGATATTCGGTTAAGTAGGATTCGAGAGTTAGAGTCGAATCCCACGTTTCAGCGGGTAGTAGGGATCGCTCGCTGGTTAAAGAGCATGTGGGGCCAGGAGCGAGAGGTCATACGAGATCAGGAGAGAGAGTTCTGGGAGGCGAGGAGGCCTCGTAGACCGGAGAAATCTACTGGTCCTTATTGTAAAGCCAAGGTACGGCACGGTAGAGGTTCTGTGGGCCAGCCAGTTCAGTTTGATTACCGGCTTTGCATGGGGTTTCGGGTACTCATGGGTCTCAGAGTACTCGCATTGCTCAGTTTCCACAGCCACGTCGGCAGAGGGGTTGTTTTGAGTGTGGAGATGTTAGCCACAGGGTGAGATATTGTTCCAGGATTCAGGCAGGTGTGTTATAGCAGGGTATTCAGATGAATTGAGGGAGACCAAAAGGGGGAGGCCTGACCCATTGATGTGTTTCATATTGTAAACTAGAGGTCGTTGTGCCAAATATTGTCACCCAGGTATGTTTTGATGTATTAAAGAGGGGTACCATTTGTATTTCACTATAGTTCTATTGGTCGGGACGAGTTTCCCTTATTTGTTGCTTATTTATGAGTAAGTTTCATGTGTTGCACTCTATTTTCGCGTTTGCTCCTGTTGGGAGAATTCTATGAGTAGTAGCCCGTGTCTATCGTTGTTTTATTCATCATTAATAGTGGTGAGACTAGAAGTGAGTCTTTGATGTTCATCACGGTAAGCTTTATGTGATTTTTCCTAAGTATTTTGTTTACGAGCTGTGATTTGATACTCCATCGAGATGTGAGTTCAGTGAGCGTTATGATTTTTATCAGTTGAGATGAGTTAGTGGGGAATTTTAATTGGTATGATATATTTTCGGTATGTGATCCAGAGTTGAGGGCGAGGTCCTCGTGATATTTGTGATTCGATATGTTTGGATCGGGCTAAGTACCGCGGTAGAAATTTTATCAGGATGGGATCCTTGTGATTTGTTTATATGCTTTGCTTCTTCCTTGTTATTTTTCTTTCGTAAGTCGGTATTGATAGAGAGTTGTGCCTACGGGATTGTTTTATAGTTCTTTTATATGTTCCTCTTTTCATATTCAGTCATTTTCGTTATGTGCTTGTTAGTTTTATTCTTGCGGGAGGTATGCCCGGTAGTGTTAGTTGTGACTTGGTGAGTCAGGTGTCTAATAATGAGGTCTTCTTATTTATTGCATCATTATCAGTATTATGGGGCTTGGAAAAAGAGTTCTTTCAGATGTGAGGGTAATTGTCAATGTTGAGTTGATTTCGGGCCGCTATTGTGATCAAAAGTGTTATTTGAGCCTAGGTGTGATGTGCTATGATGTGTGGTCGTGCCTTATGGGTATAGTCGTGAGTTGATGCTGCGGTTTGAGGCTAATGCCAGATATGGACTTAGAATCGGGTATTTTGGAAATGAGTGAAAGGTAAGAAGTTGAGGTATGATGCTTATCGGTGGTAATGGGGAGGCTATAATGCAGTTGTGATTGTGCCATCAGGCTTATGTAGCTTGGGGTGACGTGGGATCACCTGCGGGTATGTGTTAGAAGTGTACAATCAGTGATTGGATGAGTTCAAGGCGAATCTTGGCACGTTTGAGGACGAACGTTTGTTTTGAGAGGGGGAGAATGTAACGACCCGACTAGTCATTTTGAGAATTTAAGCTTCGTTCGGTGGCCTAAGGTCTTGAACAACTTCACATTTTATATATCGACATGCGTGCGTGGTTGGATTCTGTAATGACCCAGCCGATCGTTTTGCGTATCAAGGTCCCGTTTCCTTAAATTAAACCTTCCATAGCGGCTATTCGTGCTTTATGACTTGCGGGAGCGGGTGGTCCGGGATTTGGGAATGATTTGGATGGTTTAGGAACACTTGGTTCATTAAGGCTGGCCTATTTGGCCAAGTTTGACTTCGGTCAACATTTTGAGCAAACGACCTCGGAATCAAGTTCTGACAGTTCCAGTAGCTCCATATGTTCGCCTCGGGTTTCTGATGACTCGGGAGCATTTCAGCGCCCGAAATGGAAATCAGGATTTCCTTAAGTTTAGAATTTGGCCTGGAGCAGGACTTCATGATATCGGGGTTCGAATGGAATTCCAGGACCAGAAATAGTTCCGTATAGTCATTTGTGACTTGTCTGCAAAATTTGGGGTCATTCCGAGTAGTATAGACCCGTTCAGCGCAATGTACTGAATTCCTGAATTTCAAAGTTCTTAAGTTTGATTAATTTGGTTTTGGGGTTGAATTTTGTGTTCCGTTGTTGTTTTTCATGTTCCAGAAGTTCGAGCGAGTCCGTATCATGAATACAGACTTGCCGGTGCTTTTGGACGGGGTCTCGAGGGGCTCAGGGTGTTTTAGACCCCCGAGAGCTAAGTTGGAAAAAACATAAATCTTTCTGTCTGGTTTCCTTCTCTGCGATCGCAGAAGCAGGGATGCGATTGCAGAGAAGTTATTATGCTGGGCCATCCAATGTTCTCTGCGATCACAGACATCACTCCGCGATCGCATAAGGTCCCCTTCCCAACTCTCTGCGAACGCAGACTCACCCCTACGATCACACAAGTCACCTACCTACCCCCCTACTGCCTGTTCCTCTCTGCGGTCGCAAACCTCACTCCTGCGATCGCATAAGCCTACCTCCCTACCCTCTCCGATCGCAGGCCCCATCTATGCGATCGCATAGTGCTTCCTGGGGGCCAGGGTCATTTGTTCTCCGCGATCGTAGGCCTGATGGCGCGATCGCAGTGAAGGTTTTCCTGGGCAGTATTTAAATGTCCAATTTCGGGTTTCTTCTTCATTCCTCAACTCCCAACCTCCATTAGAGCTCCTCCAAGCTAGGGAAAGGGCTGCCCAAGTTCAAATTCATCAAGGTAAGTGATTTCTAGTCCGTTTTCATGACTTTTTAACATCAAATTCAAATAAAATTCTCTTCCAATTATCTTAAAATTCATAGGAATTGATAGAAAGATGTGGGGTCTTGGAAAAATAGTGAAACTTCATTTTTAGCCATAAATTCCTAAATGAATTATGTAATTACGATCCTTGGGCTTCGGGTAATTCATTCCTTCGAGATTTTTCAAAATCCGAACGCGTGGGCCCGGGGTCGAAATTTCAAGAACCTTCAAGAATGCTATATTTTGGAATTTCTTGTTAATTCTTATTCCTGGAGCATGAATTGATTCAATTATGCTATATTTGGCTAGTTGTGAGCCGTCAAGAGTAGTTTCAGAATTTCGGGCGCATCTTTTGATTCGGTCCTTGGTCCGAGGAGTGCTGTTATCGAGGTGAGTCTCCTTTGTAACCTCGTAAGAGGGAAATTGTCCCTCTAGGTAACCTTGTTTGCTATGTGATCTTGTTTGGGGGCTACGTACGCACCGAGTGACGAGAGTCCGTATGTAGTTGCTATTACTGCTTCGTCCGGGTAGTTAGGACACAACATGCTCATTGTTTTCCTCTGTTGTAGCATAGATATGACTTGTATACTAGTGTGATTGGTATTGTTGTCTTTGAACGTGTGATACTTGGCTTGATTTAAGAGTGATAAGAGAGTCAGGGCAGAGTGATGATTGATTATATTATGGGATCGGGTCGTACGCCACGGCAGAGTGATGATCGATTATATTATGGGATCGCGTCGTACGCCACTGCAGAGTGATGATTGATTATATTATGGGATCGGGTCGTACGCCACGATGAGATTGATACTACCAGGGTGGGATCGGGTCGTACGCCACGATGAGATTGAGACTACCAGGGTGGGATCAGGCCGTACGCCACGGCGAGATTGAGACTACCAGGGTGGGATCGGGTCATATGCCATGGCGGATATCAACTTGTTGATTTGAAAGTTGCTATTTGATGCCGGACATTGATGTACTTGATTATTTGTTTTACTTGCCTACAATTTTCTTTATATCCTGCTTACTTTACGACTGTTGGACCTTAGTGAGTATCGAGTCGACCTGTCGTCACTATTTCTTCAAGATTAGACGAGATACTCACTGGGTACATATTTATATATATATATACTCATGCTACACTTTCTTTCCTTTTCTGTACTTGACTGTACAGGTCCGGAGGCTGGTCCATCTAATTTTCAGGCCGGCGACAGATATTGATAGTGTGGTCATACTTCACAGTGAGCTGCTTTCCTGGCGACTTCCTAGCAGCGTCCAGGAGTTTCTTTGTTATGCTCTCTGTCTATTTCGCTCAGACTGAGACCCTGTATATGTTGTAGTCATTGTATATTCAGTAGTTTCCTGTGACACTCGTGACACTAGTTCCTGGCACACACGCGGTATATATTTTTGGCGTTTTGGGATGTATATCTATGTGTATGTTTTATTTCGGCTTTGTATCTACTATGAATTTACCTTCACTCAAGGCTAGTATCATATTAGTTGTTATAAACTGGTAATCATTGACTTGTTTGATCGAATGGGAAGAGCATCACTTAGTGAAAGTTATATCGTCTTGCCTAACCCCGCTGTTGGGCGCCATCGTGACCTGAATTAGGATTTGGGTCGTGACAACGTGGTATCAGAGCCTTAGGTTAACGTAGTCTCACGAGTCATGGGCAAACCCAGTAGAGTCTTGCGGATCGGTAGGGAGACGTCTGTACTTATCTTCAAGAGGCTACAGGGTGTTAAGAAACTCCTTTTGTTCATATCTTATCGTGCAACCAATGATGTACTCAAACCTATTCTTCTATTCTCTCACAGATGGTGAGGACGCGTGCTTCACATGTTCCTGATCCAGGAGAGGCTGCTACCCCCGCCACTCAAGGCCGTGGTAGGGGCAGGGGTTGGGCTCCTGTTCGTAGTAGGGGGCGAGGGTGTCCCAGAGCGATACCGGTTGCACCGATTGAGGATCCTTATGTTGAGGAGCAGGATGAGCTGCCTCCAGTAGCTCCACCACCCGCTGATGTTATGACGGCGCTGAGCTTCCAAGAGGTCATGGGCTGTATGCTGAGGTTCATGGATATTATGTCACAGGTGGGTGTACTTCCATCAGATCCTGCTGCTTCTCAGGCAGGAGGGGGAGTTCAGACCCCTACCGCCCAGGCTACAGGACCAGCGGCAGCAGTACATCGTACTCCAAATATCCCACCGGTGATCGCAAGTCAGCCTAGGGTGGCAGAGCCCAGACCAGTTGCAGAGATAGACCAGCAGAAGCTGCTGGGTAGGTGGACCCAGCTTCGCCCTCCGACCTTTGGGGGTTAGCGAGGAGAGGATGCACAGGATTTTATCGAGAGGTGCAGGGACAGACTGCACAACATGAGGATATTAGAGTCACACGGGGTAGATTTCATGATATTTCACCTTGAGGGAAGAGCTCACCGCTGGTGGCAGTCATATGTTCTCAGTAGGCCAGCAGGGTCGCCACCAGTTACGTGGGAGCAGTTTATTCAGTTATTTTTGGAAAGATACATTCCACCATCTGAGAGGGAGGAGCTTCAGGGTCAGTTTGAGAGGTTAGAGCAGGGGCAGATGTCTGTGTCAGATTATGAGGCCAGGTTCTCAGAGTTGTCTCGCCATGCTCCCATGATATTTCCCACAGATACTGAGAGGGTTTGACGGTTTGTGGAAGGCTTACATCCGGGTATAAGGACTTCGGTGGCCAGAGAGGTAGAGATGGGTACCCCATATCAGCTTGTAGTCGAGATAGCTCGACGTATCGAGGGTTACCATGTGAGGGGCAGGGAGCAGGGTCAGCCAGGTTAGCAGGGTCAGCAGGATAAGAGGGCCAGGTTTATAGGCGACTTCAGAGGGGCTCCAGCTAGGGCCTGGGGTCAGTACGGAGGTGTCTAGTTCATCAGGACTTCCTATTCAGCACCTCCAGTACCTCCTAGGGTTGTTCCAGTCAGGCCCCAGTTTAGCGCCATGACAGAGCGCTCCTATCATCCTTCAGCCATCCAGAATGCACCCAACAGTTATTCTAGCCATCAGAGATCCTCCAGTTCTTATACCAGTGCTTTACCAGGGGATTCACACCGCTCTTCAGCTAGTCAGGGTTACTCCTCTTCAGGGCAGCAAGCAGTAGTGCCAGGGGGTTGCTTCGAGTATGGGGATCTTGGTCACGCATGGAGGTTTTGTCCCAAGAATAGGGGCAAGGCCGTGCAGCAGAGCCAGCAACCTATGATTACAGCACCAGCAACACGACCACTTAAGGGTAGAGGTCAGATCTGCAGGGGCCGTCCTATAGGGAGAGGTCAGTTAGGAAGGGGTCGTTCAGCCCCACCTCGTCCTGGGGGAGCTCAGTCATCGGGTGCTCCAGCCAGATTTTATGCTATTCTAGCTAGGGCAGACGCAGTGGCATCAGACGTTGTGATTACATGTATTATTTTGGTATGTGGTAGAGAGGCTTCAGTGCTATTTGATCCAGGGTCCACATATTCATATGTTTCAGCATTATTTGCCCATTCTCTGGATGTTAATTGCGAGTCTTTGGGTTCTCCCGTGTATGTATCCACTCATGTGGGCGACTCTGTAATGGTAGACCGTGTCTACCGGTCTTGTATAATTACCTTTTGTGAGTTGGAGACCAGAGCCGACCTGTTGTTGCTGGATATGGTTTATTTTGAGGTCATCTTGGGCATGGATTGGTTATCCTCTCATCATGATGTCCTGGATTGCCATGCCAAGACAGTTACATTAGTCGTGCCTGAGTCGCCGAGGTTAGAGTGGAGGGGTTCTTCAGTTAGTGCCTTCAGTCGTGTCATTTCCTTCGTGAAAGCTCAGCATATGGTCGAGAAAGGTGTCTGTCTTACCTTGCTTATGTACGGGACACCACCGCCGAGTCTCCCACCCTTGATTCAGTGCCTGTCGTTCGGGAGTTTTCGGATGTGTTTCCTTCAGATCTTCCAAGCATGCCTCCAGATCGAGATATAGATTTCTGCATTGATTTGGCACCAGATACTCAGCCTATTTCTATTCCTCCCTATCGTATGGCTCCTAAAGAGCTAAAGGAACTGAAGGAGCAGCTTGAGGAGTTGCTGGTCAAGGGGTTTATTAGGCCGAGTGTGTCGCCGTGGGGTGCTCCAGTCCTATTTGCGAAGAAGAAGGATGGGTCTATGCAGATGTGTATTGACTACCTCCAGTTGAATAAGGTGACCATCAAGATCAAGTATCCTCTGCCGCGCATTGATGATTTGTTTGATCAGCTACAGGGTGCTCGTGTGTTCTCTAATACTGATATGAGGTCGGGTTATCACCAGTTGAAGATCCGGGCTTATGATGTTCCGAAGACTGCATTTCGCACCAGATATGGCCACTATGAGTTCTTAGTGATGTCCTTTGGCTTGACTAATGCCCCAACAGCATTTATGGACTTGATGAATAGGGTGTTCATGCCGTATATCGACTCCTTCGTTATTGTTTTCATTGATGATATATTGATCTACTCACGGAGCCTGGGAGAGCACGAGCAGCATTTAAGAGTTGTACTACAAACCTTGCGAGAGTAGAAGCTATATGCTAAGTTCTCCAAGTGCGAGTTTTGGCTGGAGTCTGTGGAATTTTTGGGGCATGTGGTTTCAGGTGAGGGTATCAAGGTTGATCCGCAGAAGATTGAGGCAGTTCAGATTTGGCCACGTCCTACTTCAGCTTTAGATATCAGGAGTTTTATGGGTTTAGCAGGTTATTACCATCGATTCGTGGAGGGATTCTCTTCTATTGGCGCTCCACTGACTAGACTGACTCAGAATAATTCTCCATTTCAGTGGTCCGATAGTTGTGAGGCGAGCTTTCAGAAGCTCAAATCAGCATTGACTTCAACATCAGTGTTATCATTGCCTTCTGAGTCTGGAGTGTATACAGTGTATTGCGACGCCTCGCGCATCAGGTTGGGATGTGTGTTGATGCAAGATGGCAGGGTTATTGCTTATGCTTCACGACAGCTGAAGGTTCATGAAAAGAATTACCCCGTGCACGATTTGGAGTTGGCGGCGATTGTTCATGCTTTGAAGATATGGCGGCATTATTTGTACGGGGTATCTTGTGAGGTCTATACTGACCACCGCAGCTTGCAGTGCTTACTCAAGCAGAGGGACCTTAATTTGAGACAGCGGAGGTGGCTTGAGTTGTTGAAAGACTATGATCTCACTATTTTGTATCACCCGGGCAAGGCAAATGTAGTTGCGGATGCCTTGAGCGGGCGAGCAGCTAGCATGGGTAGTTTGGCCTACATTGCAGTGGAGGAGAGACCTTTAGCCTTAGACATACACTCCTTGGCCAACTATTTGGTAAGGTTGGACCTTTCAGAACCTCGTCGAGTTTTAGCTCACGTGGTAGCTCAATCTTCATTATTGGGAGAGATCAAGGCTCGACAGTTTGATGATCCACGCCTAGCAGATCTTAGGGATATAGTGGTCCAGGGCAGGGCCAAGGAGGTTACTTTAGGTGAGGATGGTGTTCTGCGGCCCCCAGGGCGATCGTGTGTTCCTGATATTGATGGCCTGAGGGAAAGGATTCTAGCAGAGGCGCACAGTTCTCGGTACTATATTCACCCAGGAGCGACGAAGATGTATCGTGATTTGAGGCAGCACTACTGGTGGAAGCGGATGAAGAAGGACATTGTTCAGTATGTGGTCAGGTGTCTTAATTGTCAGCAGGTTAAGTACGAGCATTAGCGGCCAGGAGGCTTGTTTCAGTAGATGCCCATCCCTCAGTGGAAGTGGGAGCGTATCACTATGGACTTCGTGGTTGGGTTGCCTCGGACTTTGCGGAGGGTTGATGCGGTTTGGGTCATTGTGGATACATTGACCAAATCGGCGCATTTCATTCCTGTGGATACCACTTATACTACAGAGAGGCTAGCTCAGATTTACCTTCGTGAGATAGTCCGGTTGCATTGTGTGCCGGTATCTATCATTTCAGATCGGGGTCCTCAGTTCACTTTGCATTTTTGGAGAGCTTTGCACAGCGAGATGGGTACTCAGATAGACCTCAAATCAGCATTTCACCCTCAGACTGATGGCCAGTCAGAGCGTACAGTTCTGATTTTGGAGGATATGCTCAGGGCTTGCGCGATTGATTTCGGAGGTCAGTGGGACCAATTCTTGCCTTTAGCGGAATTTTCATACAATAATAGTTATCAGTTCAGCATCGAGATGGCTCCATTTGAGGATTTATATGGTCGGCGATGCTGTTCTCTGATTGGGTGGTTTGAGCCTGGTGAGGCCAAGTTATACGGTTCAGATCTGGTCAGAGATGCCTTGGAAAGGGTGAAGATTATTCAGGAGAGGCTCTGTACACCCCAGTCTAGGCAGAAGAGCTACGCAGATCAGCGGGCACGCGATGTAGAATTCATGGAGGGAAATAAGGTCATGTTGAAGGTTTCGCCGATGAAGGGAATTATGAGATTTGGGAAGAAAGGCAAGCTGATCCCCAGGTTTATAGGTCTTTTCGAGGTGCTGAAGCGGGTTGGAGAGGTTGCTTATGAGCTTGCTTTGCCTCCAGCCTTATCAGGAGTTCACCCAGTATTTCATGTATCTATGCTTCGGAGGTATCACGCCGACTTCTCGCACGTGGTTTATTACATCACTATTCAGTTAGATTAGAAGTTGGGCTATGAGGAGGAGCTAGTGGCCATTATTGATAGACAAGACCGCCAGTTGAGGTCTTAGACAGTTTCCGCGGTTAAGGTCCAGTGGAGAGGCCAACCAGTTGAGGAGGCGACTTGGGTGTCCGAGCGGGACATGCGGAGCAGATATCCACATCTATTCAGCACTCCAGGTACGATTCTAGTCCCATTCGAGGACGAACGTTTGTTTAAGAGGGGGAGAATGTAACGACCCAGCCGGTCATTTTGCGTATCAGGGTCCCATTTACTTAAATGAAACCTTCCATAGAGGCTATTCGTGCTTTATGACTCGCGAGAGCGGGTGGTCCCGGATTTTGGAATGAATTGGATGGTTTAGGAACACTTGGTTCCTTAAGGCTGGCCTATTTGGCCAAGTTTGACTTCGGTCAACATTTTGAGCAAACGACCTTGGAATCGAGTTCAGACTTGGGCGTATGTTCAGCTCGGGTTTCTAATGACCCGGTAGAGTTTCAGCGCCCGAAATGGAAATCAAGATTTCCTTAAGTTTAGAATTTGGCCTGGAGCAGGACTTCATGCTATCGGGGTTCCAATGGAATTCGTGGACTGGCAATAGTTCCGTATAGTCATTTGTGACTTGTCTGCAAAATTTGGGGTCATTCCGAGTAGTATAGACCCGTTCGGCGCAATGTACAGAATTCTAGAATTTCAAAGTTCTTAAGTTTGATTAATTTGGTTTTGGGGTTGAATTTTGAGTTCCGTTGTTGCTTTTCATGTTCCGGAAGTTCGAGCGAGTCCGTATCATGAATACACACTTGCCGGTGCTTTTGGACGAGGTCCCGAGGGGCTCGGGGGTGTTTTAGACCCCCGGGAGCTAAGTTGGAAAAACAAGAAATCTTTCTGTCTGCGATCGCAGAGAAGTAATTATGCTGGGCCACCCAATGTTCTCTGCCATCGCAGACATCACTCCGCGATCGCATAAGGTCCCCTTCCCAACTCTCTGCGAACGCAGACTCACCCCTGCGATCACACAAGTCACCTACCAACCCCCTCTACTGCTTGTTCCTTTCTGCGGTCACGGACCTCACTCCTGCGATCTCATAAGCCTACCTCCCTACCCTCTGCGATCGTAGGCCCCATCTATGCGATCGCATAGTGCTTCGAGGGGGCCAGGGTCATTTGTTCTCTGCGATCGCAGGCCTGATGCCGCGATCACAGTGAAGGTTTTCCTGGGCAGTATTTAAATGTCCTATTTCGGGTTTTTTCTTCATTCCTCAACTCACAACCTCCATTAGAGCTCCTCCAAGCTAGGGAAAGGGCTGCCCAAGTTCAAATTCATCAAGGTAAGTGATCTCTAGTCCATTTTCATGACTTTTAACATCAAATTCAAATAAAATTCTCTTCCAATTATCTTAAAATTCATTGGAATTGATAGAAAGATGTGGGGTTTTGGGAAAATAGTGAAACTTCATTTTTAGCCATAAATTCCTAAATGAATTATGTAATTACGATCCTAGGGCTTCAGGTAATTCATTCCTTCAAGATTTTTCAAAATCCAAACGCGTGGGCCCGGGGTCGAAAATTCAAGAACCTTCAAGAATGCTATATTTTGAAATTTCTTGTTAATTCTTATTCCTGGAGCATGAATTGATTCATTTATGCTATGTTTGGCTAGTTGTGAGCCGTCAAGAGTAGTTTCGGAATTTCGGGCGCATTTAATAATCCGGTCCTTGGTTTGAGGAGTGGTTTTATCGAGGTGTGTCTCCTTTCTAACCTCGTAAGAGGGAAATTGTCCCTCTAGGTAACCTTGTTTGCTATGTGATCTTGTTTGGGGGCTACGTACGCACCGAGTGATGAGAGTCTGTACGTAGTGCCTATTACTGCTTCGTTCGGGTAGTTAGGACACATCATGCTCATTGTTTTCCTCTGTTGTAGCATAGATATGACTTGTATACTTGTGTGATTGGTATTGTTGTCTTTGAACGTGTGATACTTGGCTTGATTTAAGAGTGAAAAGAGAGTCACGGCAGAGTGATGATTTATTATATTATGGGATCGGGACGTACGCCACGGCAGAGTGATGATCGATTATATTATGGGATCGAGTTGTACGCCACGGCGGAGTGATGATTGATTATATTATAGGATCGAGCCGTACGTCACGGCGAGATTGAGACTACCAAGGTGGGATTAGGTCGTACGCCACGGCGAGATTGAGACTACCAGGGTGGGATTGGGTCGTACGCCACAGCGAGATTGAGACTACCAGGGTGGGATCGGGTCGTACGCCACGGCGAGATTGAGACTGCCAGGGTGGGATCGAGCCGTACGCCACGGCGGATATCAACCTGTTGATTTGAGAGTTGCTATTTGATGCCGGATATTGATGTACTTGATTATTTGTTTTACTTGCCTACAGTTTTCTTTACATCCTGCTTACTTTACGACTGTTGGACCTTAGTGAGTATCGAGTCGACCTGTCGTCACTATTTCTTCGAGATTAGACGGGATACTCACTGGGTACATATTTATATATATGTACTCATGCTGCACTTTCTTTCCTTTTTTGTACTTGACTGTACAGGTCCGGAGGCTGGTCCATCTGATTCAGGCCGACGCCAGATATTGATAGAGTGGTCATACTTCACGGTGAGCTGCTTTCCTGGCGACTTCCTAGCAGCGTCTGGGAGTTTCATTGTTATGCTCTCTGTCTATTTCGCTCAGGCTGAGACCCTGTATATGTTGTAGTCATTGTATATTCAGTAGTTGCCCATGACACTAGTTCCTGGAACACACGCGGTATATATTTTTGGGGTTTTGGGATGTATATCTATGTGTATGTTTTATTTCGGCTTTGTATCTACTATGACTTTACCTTCAATCAAGGCTAGTATCATATTAGTTGTTATAAACTGGTAACCATTGACTTATTTGATCGAATGGGAAGGGCATCACTTAGTGAAAGTTATATCGGCTTGCCTAACCCCGTTGTTGGGCTCCATCGCGACCTGAATTAGGATTTGGGTGGTGACAGATTCAGTTACCGAATGATCCGGAGTAGAATTGGAAGAAAAATTTCAACTTTAGAAGCTTAAGTGATAAAAGTTGACCAGAGGTTTGACTTTAGAGTAAACGGCCTCGATAAGAGTTTTGGGTGATGTCAAAGGCTTCGTATGATGATTTTGGACTTAGGCGCGCGTGTGGAATTGGTTTTGGAGGTCCGTAGAGTAATTTGAGGTAATTCGGCGAAAGTTAGAATTTCGGCGATTTGGGTCGGTAGGTGAAATTTTGATATCGGGCTCGGAATGGAATTTCGAGAGTGGATGTAGGTACATTGTGTCATTTATGACATGTCTGCAAAATTTGGCGTCATTCCAGGTTGAATTGATAGGTTTCGGCACGTGTTTTGATATTTGAAGACTTGAAAATTTATAAGTTTTATTTTTGGTTTGATTCGTCGTTTTGGTGTTGTTTTATGTTATTCGAGACCTCGAGCGAGTCTGTGTTAGGTTATATGACTGGTTTGTGTGTTTAGACGGGGTCCCGGGGGTCTCGGGTGTGTTTCGGATGGGCTTCGGGTCGAATTTCCCTTATTTTTCACTGCTGATATGCTATCTGATGTTTCCTTCTATTCGATCACATAGTCATTCATGCGATCGCATAGTGTAATGTTGACCAGACCAATTTTTACTCTATGCGATCGCTTCAATTCATACGCGATCGCATAGAACATTTTTCGTCAGTAAACATTTTTCCTTTTATGCGATCGCATCATTTCACACGCGATCGCATATCACATTTTTTGTCAGTAAATATTTTCCTTCTATGCGATCGCATCAGTCCTTACGCAATCGCATAGCACATTTTAGGCCAGTAATTATTTTTTCTTTACACGATCACACTTAAACTCTCGCGATCGCAATGCTTAAAAACCTGGGCAGAATATAAGTTTTCAAAATCGGGGGTTTTACCATTTTTATCATATTTTGACTTCTAGAGCTCGGTTCTTGGCGATTCTTTGAGGGTTTTTCACACAAATCGAATGGTTGTTTTTGTTGATTTTGAGCCGTCCGGAGGTCTTTCCGCCCGAGAAGTCCATTTTTAAGTATCGGGTTGTCGTCTTTGAGGTAAGTATCTTGCCTAACCTTGTGTGAGGGAACTATCCCATAGGATTAAGTCTTCTATGTTGATTGTATTCCGTGTACGCGAGGTGACCAGTGTGTACTCGAATATATTTGCAATAGGTTGGCCTTTTAGTATTCGTAGGTCCTCTTATTACCTATGTATGAACTTGTAATTGTTACATTTGAGTCTTTGATTGCTAGTTTCACTTCTTCCTGTTCAAATTAGAAATTATTTGCTTAGTGTTCCTTTGTTTCTTATTCGATCTAAATTGACTTGGATGAAGACTTTACTTTTCCTACCGTTGTGCTATACCTTCCTTGATAAACTGCCTATTTAACTAGAATTAGCAAAAATCTCGCCCTATAATTGTTTAGCAGTAATTGAAATATTTATACGTTGGTGTCAAGCATGCCCGTGAGTCGTTCATTGGGATTTATATGATTTTTCCTTTAGTGCTACTTTGGTTTAGTTGACAACCGTCCATGTTGATGATATTTCTTTGGTGTTGCCTATTTACTTAGCATTTGTTCAAGCTGAGTTTATTCCGTGAAGCTAATTGTCTAAGTGAGATTGTTTATAGTTGCTTTCCTTGCCGGGATGATTTGGTTTCCTTGGTTGAGAACTTTAGTATTAAGAATCGTTGCCATATTTGCCTTGTTTTCCCCTCGTTATGTTGTTTCTCTTTGTGTTGGCATTTCCTTCAGTGGCTACTTCTTATGAGTTGGTTTTTACCATTCTTGTGAGTCAAGTCTTTGTATTGATTTGCCCATCGTACCTTGCATGCTGTCTTTTGTTGCTTTTGCGCCTGTTGTGGCAATGTATGTTGTTTCTTTCGCATTCTGGTTGTTTTCCTCAGTGGCTGCATTGCATATTTAAATTGGGACTACAGACGAGATTCCGTGAGCTTTCCCCCTGTACTGCATTGCATATTTAAATCGGAACTACGGATGTATTCCGGGAGCTTTCCCCCTGTACTGCATTGCATATTTAAATTGGGATTACGAGTGTATTTCAGTAGCTTTCCCCCTGTACTGCATGACAAATTCTGAGTTACGGACTGAGTTCCGGTAGATTTATCTTGAGGAGATTATGATCGAAAAGCTATATTTCAAATGTATATTTGAAAAGCATTTGTCTTGCAGAAAATGATGTTTGAAAAACATTTATTGGGAAAGTATAATTTGAAAATCATGTATCATGAAAGAACTATGTTTTAAAGATTTCTCTTTCTAAAAATATACATATATATACATTCAGAGAAAGTATGTTTCAAAGAGGATCTTTCTACACTGAAATGATTATATCTTTAAAGCTTTCAATATAAACTGTTGTTTAAGAGTTTTCACCAATTTGTTGGGTTTATTGGCTAAGGTCCAATGCCAACAAACTGACACAGTGCTGAGTTACCAGTGTATTTATTGTGTGGTGGTTTATGTGGTTTTGGCTCATATTTTCTGTCCGTTTTTCTAGTATTATTATGTTGTTCCGTTGATTAGTTTTCGGTAAATCCTTCCGCATTTTATTGTCATGTTGTTAAGTATATCGAAAAACCTTTAGATAGATATTGTGTCCGGTCATTTGTATATTGATGCATGTTTAAATTTATTAGACCAGTGGTGTCTCGACAAGTCCTCAACACTACTTCACTGAGTTTAGTCTTGATACTTACTAGGTACCGCTGTGGTGTGCTCATACTACACTTCTGCACATTTTTGTGCACAGATCCAGGTAATTATTGCTAATAGTTGCGTGGATGATTGACAGGGAGACTCAAGGTAACTTGTAATGACCCAAAAGGTCATCCTAAGTAATTCTAGCTAAATCTTTATTCCGAGGCCCCGAAAGCCTTCGTTAATCTCACCTCGATATGCGTGCGCATCCCGGGCATGTAGCCGGGAAGCTTCTATGTGAAAATTTGATAAAAATGGAACTTTGAATTGAATAATTGAATAAAGTTGACTTTGGTCAACATTTTTGGTAAACGGACCCGGACCCGTGATGCGACATACCCGGAGGGTCCGTAGGAAAATATGGGACTTGGGCGTATGCCCAGAATCGAATTTCGAGGTCCCAGGCCCGAGAAATGAATTTTTAAAGAAAATTATTTTATGAAAATAATAAATGATTTTGAAAATGAATTATTATGTGAAAACTGTGTTACCGGACCCGCATTATGGTTCCGGAGCCCGAAACAGGTTTATTATATGTTATGTGACTTATCTGTGAAATTTGGTGTAAAACGGACTTGAAATGACGTGATTCGGATTAAAAATGTTAAATTTAGAAGTTTATTAAGTTTGAGAAAATTCTATAGATTTTGAGGTTTAATTCCGTGTTTTTGATGATATTTTGATGATTTAAAAGCTTGAGTAAGTCCGTAGGATGTATTGGGAGACGTGTGTGTTTTTGGTTTTGAGAACCGAGGGCTCGGGTGAGTTTCGGGTAGCCAACGGGGTGTAAAAAGATAGGAAAATTTGGTGTAATTGCATTTTTGTTGGTGTCAGTTCCATTACTCTATGCGATCGCATTGATTGGCCTGCGATCGCATAGCTTCGTGCCTGGGGGGCGTAGTCTGTTACACTATGCGATCGCATAGCATACTCCGCGATCGCATACTGTATTAGGTGGAAAAGGGCAGCTGGAGGAAAAATACTCTATGCGATCGATGTTTCCTTTGTGCGATCGCATAAGGGAGGGTTTGTATACCTGTGCGATCGCAATAGCCATTATGCGATCGCAGTGCACCCAACCTTGGTCTCTATGCTATCGCATCCCTGCTTCTGCGATCGCATAGAGATATTTCGCCCAGTTATTAAAATACCCAAAACAGACCCATTACGGGATTTTTGCCATTCTTCACCCTTTTCTTGTTCCCCAAACCTCCATAACAGAGAATCAAGCTCCCCAACCTCCATAGCTCCCTAGGTAAGTGTTCTTATCATCATTTTCTCTTAATTTTATCAACTAATCACTATAATCTAGGCCAAAAAACATGAAATCAAAGTGGGAAATTGGGTTTTTGGGTAGTGTTAGGTTTTTGGGAAAATTGGGTGATTCAACCTCAATTTGGGGTTGGATCTTAAAACTAATTACATATTTTAACTCGTGGGGTTATGGGTGATCGGGTTTTGGTCCGAACCTCGAGTTTAGACCACGTGGGCCCGGGGTCAAATTTTGGTAATTTTGGAAGAATGCTAGAAATTGAATATCTAGGCTAGGGGGTTATATTATCGAGTCTTTATTGATATTATTGAATTAATTATGCATAGATAACATTGTTTCGGAGTCGGATTATAAAGGAAAGGCGGTCTTAGAGGGTTGATTGCCGTACTTTCNAGTATTGGCTGTTGAGTTTGAGAAGTATTGATACGAAAGATAATACAAGTGTAGAGTATGGGATTGAGGTGATTGGTTATAGCTGAGACCCTTGTCGGGCATTTCTTGAGCTACTAATTGATGTTTCCCCCTCGTTGGGTGTCTTGAACTGCTTATTTACACTATGTTGTACTCCTTGCCATGTTATATGTGATTGTTTGGTGAGGAAGAGTGTAATGCACGAAGGGTGATGTCGTGCCATGATATTTGATTACATTGCATAGTGAGGAAGAGTGTAAAGCACGAAGGGTGATGCCGTGCCATGATTCATATTGATTTTTAGCAAGAAGGTAAATGTCGTGCCATGACTTTTATTGATTATAAGCACGAAGGTTAATGTCGTGCCATGATATTTGTACATTGCATTGTGAGGAAGAGAGTAAAAGCACGAAGGGTGATGTCGTGCCATGATATTTTGATTACATTGCATTGCGAGGAAGAGAGTAAAAGCACGAAGGGTGATGTCGTGCCAGTGTTTACCTTTCTGATATTTATATTTGCTTCGTTGGCTATTGTGTTAGATTGCCTCCCTTGTTTACTTCTATCTGTCAACTATACTGCTTCATATCACATGTTTCCCCTTACTGCTCCCGTATCCCTCACTTGCTTAATTATCTCTTGTCCTGTATTATCCCTGTTACCTACTGTAGACTAGGACAGGTTATCGTTATGGTCAAA
>ML242564.1:0-10500 GCA_005239495.1 Nicotiana undulata | reverse complement strand
TCCCATGGTGGACCTCTGCGAACCATCAAAGGCTTTTACGTTGATCTCTCCTTCCTTTATCTCTTGTAGACTTTTGCCCAATTTCTTGAGCGTGACCAGCGGACAAATGTTGAGGCTAGAACCCCCATAAATTAGGATCCTTGTGATGAAATGATCCTCACATTGTACCGTGATGTGTAGTGCTATGTTATGTCCTAACCCCTCGGGCGGTAGCTCATCTTCATGGAAAGTGATCTTGTGGCTCTCCAGTATCTGGCCCACCATGTTGGCCATCTCCCCGCTGGTGCTATTGTCCGATACGTATGCTTCACTCAGCACCTTTAACAAGGCAGTCCTGTGTGTTTTAGAGTTCTGTAATAGGGAGAGAATGGATATCTGAGCGGGTGTCTTGTTCAACTGGTCGAGGATTGAATACTCTTTGGCTTGTATCTTTCTCCAATGATCGTCTGAACCTGTCTCAAGGGTGGGGGGAAGGTTGTTGGCCTGCTTGCTAGACTCGGCCAAATATTCAGGGGTATAAACTCTGCCAGTTCTCGTCATACCTTGTGCAGCGATGGCTTTTTCAGACTTGCCTTTACCTTTCCTCCTTGCTTCTGCGATATAGTCCCACGGAACGGCGTCTGAGTAATGTCGTTGTTGACATTGCCACTGGAATAGGTATGGTCATTCTTATTCCTGCCGGAGTATATGTTATAGATGGCCGGATTGCAACTTCGAGCGGTCGTACAAACTCGACTTTGATTTTTTCCTTTGCGGGTGGTCTCGATTCAAACTCAAGTGGAATGGACATGTTTACCTCAGCTTCCTCAGATGGCTGCATCTGGACCACGATCGGATTAAGAGTAATTGCAGGCTTCTTCGGATCACCCTCTGCAATCAGCCCAATTGATCCCTCGGGATCCCAGTCAACATCAACCTCAATCATGTGGACACCACCCTTATGGTCAGGTAGCGGATTATTAGCAGGGTCCTTGGCTATAATGATCTTGTTATCTATGAGGGTCTATATCTTGTCCTTCAAGGAACGGCATTCCTTGATGGTGTGTCCCTTCATGCCGGAGTCGTAAGCACAAGTTTTGTTTGGGTTGACCCACTGAGAAGGGTTCTTAGGGGTGACAACGGGAATGGGTGTGACATAACCGGCGGCTTTGAGCTTTTCGTATAATTGGTCAATGGGTTCAGCTATGGCGGTATACTGTTTTGGTGGACGACACTCGAAGTTTGGGCGAGGTCTTGGGAAGTTTTGGCGATTAGGTGGTGATTGGTAATGAGAAGGTTGGGAATTGTAGGCATTATAGACGGGAGCTGGTTGGGAGTATGTGGGCGAGGTAGGCTGATATGTGGGTGGTGGAGCCTGATATGCGGGTGAGGGTGTTTGGTATTGAGGTGAAGGTGCTTGGTAACTTGGGGCTGGTTGGTATGTGAAAGAAGGTGCTGGATATACCTGGTATTTGGGAGGGGATTTGACTTGCTGTGCCACCATCACGTCTACATACCTTTTCTTGGACACACCACAAGATTGCAAAGCTTTATTGGTAGCCTGTAAAGCTTAAAAATTAGTAACCATACCGCTCTTAATACCCTCTTCGATTCGCTCTCCCAGTTTGATGGTATCGGAAAACTTTTGCCCCTCGACCATCATCAGTCGCTCATAATATTGAGGATCCTGAGATCGTACAAAGAATTTCTTCATTTGTTCCTCTTCCAACGCCGGTCTGACCTTGGGAGCTTCTGACCTCCAACGAGTAACATACTCGCGAAATGTCTCTGTTGGTTTCTTCTTTAAGTTCTGGATGTAGAATACACCCGGTGCATTCTCCGTGTTGAACCTGAATCTATCCATGAAGTACGTAGCCATGCTTACCCAGTTAGTCCATTTCTTTGGATCCTGGCTGATGTACCAGGATAGTGCATCTCCTTTCAAACTCCTCATGAAGAGTTTCATGGTATCCTCTCATCTTTTCCGACGCCGACCATCTTGTCGCAGTAAGTTCTTAAGTGAACTCTTGGATCACCGGTGCCATCCAACATCTCTAACTTAGGAGGTTTGTACCCCTCGGTCAGTTCGACATCGGGCTGTATGCAAAGATCCTCATAGTCTAGCCCCTCAATCCCTTTGACTCCTTCGACGCCCTGAACTCGGTTGGTCAATTTCTTGAGTTCCTCGGCCAAATTCATGATGAGCCTATCCTTCCCGTCAGACTCGGGTGTATGGGGTGTGGAATGAGCTATGGTTTTCACATAGATGGGATTATGGTAAGCCTGGAAATGGTCTCTTGTCTGATCCTGGAGAGGTGGAGTGTTGTGGTGACATGTATTGCATTGTGCTGGTGGAACTGGATCTTTGGGGTGATTGGGTTGTTTGGGGATGTTTTGTGGTAAAGTGGGGTTCGGAGCATTTGGGAAGTGAACGTCTGGGACGTTGAGGGAGAATGATAAGTGGGCCAAGTTCTTGACTTGATCAAGTTCCTCTTGGAACTTTAGCATCTTCTTCTCTAATGGAGACATACCCTCGTGCAGAACCTGAATACCACGACCATCATTGGTCTCAACCTGTTCATCCCTATTGTCTTTCTTGGTACCGCTTGTATTTGCCATCTTAGTTTTGCCCTTGTTTTTCCCTTTAGGAGGACTGGGAGGAGGAGTAGGAGGAGGGCCCTTTGATCTTGTGCAATAAGTTGTTGATGCCAGAGTGCACGAACTAACCTTTGGGGAAAGGGGAATAGCTAAAGAAAAACAAAACAAAAAGGTAGTGAAGTTAGTGAGGAATCATAAAACATTGCGATATTTAAACACGTAGTGCGGAAATCTAAAGCGCGTCCTAAGTTGGGGAATCTCTTGAGCCCGAGGTAGGCCTAGCGACAAATTAATTTGGAGAACTTAAAATACTAAATGCCTCATTTTATTGATAATAAAATAGACAAATCCAACTTGACTCTAAGAATGCGAAAATATAAAATGTCACTAATGGCCAGTGGCCTTATTACATCAAAAGCAAAGTAAAGACAAATCCTATCTATTTGGTCCCATAAGGACCTTCTCCATACTCGGCATCTCTACTTGCCTTGATCAACATTCCCATCTCGCGGAGTCCCATCAGCAAGTAGGTCATAGCTAGAATTCCCGCTTCAGCTCCTCGGTCTTCTGACAAGTCTTGATCCTCCTAAGGAACTTCTCCTCCAGGTCAACTATGACTCGCTCCAAGTGTTCTAGCCTCTGGGTGGAAGTGATGGCCATGTCCTTCCATTCCTCAATCAGTTTCTTGTTGGCTATGTGGATTTTGTGATGATCTTCCTCACAGTCACGGAGCCTCTTGCGCAGCTGGTATAGTCTGGTTGTTGCTTCAGCTTTCTCATCTATGACCCTATGTCCTCGAGAAAACCCTGGCTCAATACTTCCTCCCCAGTTATCTTCCAACCATCCCAGATAATAAGGAGAGCAACCAGCGTGATTCCTGTCGGGCTCGATAGTATCCTTCTCCAACTGGATCTTGCAGTGCCACAATTGCTGAGCTTGACACTTGTGAAGGTTGTCATCATTTTGGATGTCCGCCTTGAGATGACTCATTTTCTCGACCCTTGGGATGACTTGCTTCCTCCCTGCCTGCTCATGACTCGAATAGGGACGTAAGGGTATGTCTGTGATGACCCAAAAGGTCATCCTAAGTAATTATAGCTAAATTTGTGTTCCGAGGCCCCGAAAGCCTCCGTTAATCTCACCTCTATATGCGTGCGCAGCCCGGGCGTGTAGCCGGGAAGTCTTTATGTTGAAATTTGATGAAAATGGAATTTTATGATAATTAAATGAATAAAGTTGACTTTAGTCAAAAATTTTGGTAAATGGGCAAGGACCCGTGATTTGACGGTCTCGGAGGGTCCGTAGGAAAATATGGGACTTGGACGTATGCCCGGAATCGAATTCCGAGGTCCCAAGCCCGAGAAATAAATTTTTAAAGAAAATTGTTTTCTGAAAATAATAAAGGATTTTGAAAATGAATAATTAAGTGAGGTTTATTATATGTTATTTGTCTTATCTGTGAAATTTGGTGTAAAACGGACTTGAAATGATGTGTTTCGTATCTAAATTGGAAAAATTAAGCTTTGTGAAGTTTTAAGAAAATTCTAAGAGTTTTGAGGTTTAATTCGACGATTTTGGTGATATCTTAGTGATTTTAATGCTTGAATAAGTCCGTAGGATGTTTTGGGAGTCGTGTGTGTTTTTGGTTTTAAGCCTCGAGGGCTCGGGTGAGTTTCGGGTAGCTAACGGGGTGTAAAAATGTTAGAAAAATCTGGTTTTTCTTCAGTTTCTGGTGTCTGGTGAAATACTCTATGCGATCGCATAAGTAATGTCGCGATCGCATAGAGATAGGAGAGTCGGGGGACCAGTAGCCTTCCGCGATCGCAATAGTGTGTCCATGATCACACTGTATTGTTAGAGCTGGGTGGGGGTCTGGCCAAGTACTCTTCGCGATCGCAAGGTCCAGTCCGCGATCGCGTAGCGTGGGGTCCTTGGTCTGTGCGATCGCAGTCGCTTCTTCGCGATCGCAGTGTGGGGGAATCCCAGGTCCTTCTTCGCGATCGCATCATTCCAGTCGCGATCGCAGTGTGGGGGAATCCCAGGTCCTTCTTCGTGATCGCATTGTTCCAGTCGTGATCGCAGTGCATTAAAATCAAACCCTCCGCGATCGCAACTCCAGTTCCGCGATCGCGATGAACAAAATCGCCCAGCTATATCTTTAATCAAAAATAGAACACTCCATACGGGATTTTGATATATTCAGCCTTCTCCTTCTTCTCCAACCTCCATTGAAGACCTCCAAGCCAGTTCTTCCTCCATAGCCTTTTGGGTAAGTGTTTCTAACATCAATTTCTTCCACTTCCCTTCCCTAATCACTAGAAATCTAGGCCTAAAATCATAAAATCAAGTAGAAATTAGGGGTTTTGGATAGAGTTAGGTTTTTGAGAAATTTGGGTGATTCAACCTCAATTTGGGGTCGGATCTTAAAACAAATCATATATTTGAACTCGTGGGGTTATGGGTGATCGAGTTTATGTTCGAGCCTCGTATTTGGACCAAGTGGGTCCGGGGGAAAATTTTGGAAGGATGCTAGGAATTGAATATCTAGGCTATGGGATTGTATTATTGAGTCTTTATTGGTATTATTGAATTAATCATGCCTAGATATCGTTGTTTTAGAATCGGATGGNACTGGTTGTAAAGATTATGAAATGTTGGTTCAATTGAGGATCCAAGTATACAGTATATATATTGAGTTGTTTGGTTATAGCTGAGATCCTTGTGGGGCATTTATTGAGACATTGACTGATATTTCCCCTTGCCGGGTGATTTGAACTGTATTTTTCCCACTATGCTGCATTCCTTACCATACACATTGTCTTGCATTGGCGAGGAAGAGTGTAAAGCACGAAGGGTGATGCCGTGCCATGTTTTTCCATTGATTACATCATGTCATGCATAGTGAGGAAGAGAGTAAAAGCACGAAGGGTGATGTAGTGCCATGTTTACATTTATTGCAAGCACGAAGGTTAATGTTGTGCCATGTTTTTACATTGATTACATAATGTCATGCATAGTGAGGAAGAGAGGAAAATCACGAAGGGTGATGTCGTTCCATGTTTACATTTATTTCAAGCACGAAGGTTAATGTCGTGCCATGTTTTTACATTAATTACATCATGTCATGCATAGTGAGGAAGAGAGTAAAAGCACGAAGGGTGATGCCCTGCCATGTTTACATTTATTGCAAGCAGGAAGGTTAATGCCGTGCCATGATTACATTGATTACAACATACATTGCATTGGTGAGGAAGAGAGTAAAAGCACGAAGGGTGATGTCGTGCCATTGTTATCATTCAGACATGTCATTCATACCTTATCAGTTTTCGGTGAATTGTTTCTTTTCTTACTTGATGTTAATTAACGCTCTATCTTATTGTTTTTCCCGTTATCTGCTCCCGTTCCCCGTATATGACTGTTATCCTTCCTTGCTTTGTTATCTGTATTTTGTGTTGTAGAATAGGACAGGTGAACGTTGTTTGCTAAGTCTAGCCTCATCACTACTTCGGTCGAGGTTAGGCTCGGCACTTACTCAGTACATGGGGTCGGTTGTACTAATACTACACTGCACTTCTCTATGTTGTGCAGATCCCGCTTCCGGATCCCGTGGACCGCTCTAAGGGAGTCACCTTCAGTCCACATCGAGCTTCAAGGTATACCATTGGCGTTCGTGGGCCTTAGAGTCTCTCCTGCTATTAGTATCTTATTGTCTTATTTCTCCTTCCGTTCTAAAGACAATACTGTATTTCCTTTCAGACTTGTATTTATTATTCTTATAGATAGTCCGTGAGGTTGTGACACCCCGGTTAAAGGATTTTGCGATGTTGTTATCTTTATCATTTCATTATGTATTTTTCGGAGTATTATTACATTTCTGCTGCAAAACTTTTGAAGT
Organism: Nicotiana undulata; assembly: GCA_005239495.1. Classification (NCBI taxonomy): domain Eukaryota; kingdom Viridiplantae; phylum Streptophyta; class Magnoliopsida; order Solanales; family Solanaceae; genus Nicotiana; species Nicotiana undulata. The sequence continues at coordinate 4,028 of ML242564.1, read as the reverse complement.
GGTTCTGGTTATTTCATTAAAGGTTTGAAAGATAATTGCTTTATTACTGTCAAGTTGTTTTAAAAATGTCAAGGTGTTGTGTACATTGGCTTGTCTAGCGGGTTCAACGTTAGACGCAGTCACAACCTGAAAGGTGGGATTTCGGGTCATGACAAGTTGGTATCAGAGCTCTAGGTTGCTTAGGTCTCACAACTCACAGACAAACTTGGTAGAGTCTGAGAGATCGGTACTGAGACATCTGTATTTATCCCCCAGAGGCTGCAAAGTTAGGATAACTCCACATTTCTTCATCTCTGTCGTGCAATATGAATTCTGAGTACTGATTTAGTTTCCATTCTACTCTCTCGCAGATGGAGAGGACGCGTGCTTCCCTTGGTTCCGCTCAGCAGCCTGACACTCCTGCTACAGCTCCTACGAGGGGTCGAGGTCGAGGACGAGGCCGTGCTAGAGGCCGAGGCCGGGGCCGGGCTCAGCCTAGAGCAACAGCCCCAGTGGAGGACCCTCAGGTCGAGTCTGACGAGGAGGTCCCAGTTTCGGCAGTCCCAGTTGGACCAGCGCAGTCCCAAAGGGGTTCATAGCTACCCCAGTGCTTCAGGACGCTCTCGTCCGTCTGGTAGGACTTATGGGGAGTGTGGCTCAGGCCGGTCTTCTTGCTACTGCACCAGCTAGATCTCAGGCTGGGGGAGGGACCCAGACTCCTGTTATTCATACCCCAGAGCAGGTTTCCACTCAGTTTCAGACTCCAACACCTCCGACAGCTAGAGCAGCTCAGCCGGGTATTGTGGCACCGGCAGCCGAGGGTGCAGCTATGTCAGCAGATGCTCTATGGAGACTGGACAGATTCACCAGGTTATTCACTACTACTTTTACTGGTGCAACTTCAGAGGATCCATAAGATTACTTGGACAACTATCATGAGGTTCTTCGGAACATGGGCATAGTGGAGTCCAATGGAGTCGACTTCGCTACTTTTCGCCTATCTGGCGCGGCCAAGACTTGGTGGAGAGACTACTGCTTAGCCAGACCAGCTGGGTCTACATCTTTGACTTGGGCTTAGTTCACAGAGGTATTTTTGGGGATGTTCCTTCCCATTACGCAGCGAGAGGATCTTAGGAGGGAGTTTCAGTGCCTCCAGCAAGGATCTATGTCTGTTACTCAGTACGAGACCAAGTTCATCGCTCTAGCCAGGCATGCATTGATGATACTCCTCACTGATCGGGAGAGAGTTCGGAGGTTCATTGAGGGTTTGTCCCAGCCTATACGACTCCATATGGACAGGGAGTCGAGTACTGATATTTCGTTCCAGGATGCGGCCGATGTGGCCAGGAGGATTGAGATGATTTTGTCACAGGGAGGTGGTCAGGGGGCTGACTAGAGGCCCCTTCATTTTGGTAGATTCAGTGGAGCCTTGTCTGGAGGCAGGGATTCTTTCAGTAGGGGTCATCCACCCCGACCTTTTCAGTCAGCACTTCAGGTATCTCCCCGTGCACCGCCAGCTCATGTTAGTGCACCGCCAGCATCTATCAGTGCACAGCCACTCCAGAGTTTTCAGGGAGGTTATCAGGGTCGTCAGGGCCAGTTTCCGAGTCCACAGCCGCAACAGTCGAGATGTTGTTATACTTGTGGTATGCCGGGGCACTTTGCCAGATTTTGCCCTCGAGATTTGAGTGGACCACAATAGCAGAGTTCTCGTGCCTTGGTTCCCGTAGCAGGTGCACCCTTGCCTCCTCAGCCAGCTAGAGGTGGTGGTCGTGGTGCCAATGGTAGTGGTCATGTTCATAGAAGTGGAACACAGGCCCCGAGGGGTAGAGGCCAGGTTGCAGTAGGTAGACCCAGGGATGTTCAGATTTGAAGGGCTCAGCCCCGGTGTTATGCTTTTCCTGCTCGTCTTGATGCTGAGGCTTTTGATGCAGTTATTACAGGTACAGGTTTAGTTTGCAGCCGAAAGGCTTCGGTGTTATTTGATCTGTGTTCTACGTTCTCCTATGTGTCTTCATATTTTGCCCTTTATTTGAGTATGCCCCGTGATTCCTTGAGTACTGCTGTACATGTGTCTACACCGGTGGGTGATTCTATAGTGGTAGATCAAGTCTACCGTGCTTGCGTAGTAGTTATTGGTGGTCTGGAGACTCAGGTTGATCTTTTGCTTCTTGATATTGTTGACTTTGATGTTATATTGGGGATGGACTGGTTATCCCCCTACTATGCTATTCTGGACTGTCATGCCAAGACAGTGACCTTAGCCTTGCCAGGAGTACCTCGGTTAGAGTGGAGAGGGACTCCTAGTCATTCTTCTGGTAGAGTTATTTCTTATATGAAGGCTCGACGCATGGCCGAGAAGGGTTGTTTGGCCTATTTGGCATATGTTCGTGATTCTAGTGCTGAGGTTCCTTCTATAGAGTCTATGCCCGTGGTTCGTAAGTTTCCAAAGGTATTCCCTGCTGACCTGTCGGGTATGCCACCCGAAAGGGATATTGACTTTTGTATTGAGTTAGATGAAGGCACTCAGCCCATTTCTATTCCCCCGTATCGTATGGCTCCGCCAGAGTTGAAGGAATTAAAGGAACAATTACAGGATTTGTTGGATAAAGGCTTCATTAGGCCTAGTGTTTCTCCTTGGGGTGCTCCAGTATTGTTTGTGAAGAAGAAATACGGCTCAATAAGGATGTGTATTGACTACCGGCAGTTGAATAAGGTTACTATTAAGAACAAGTATCCTTTACCGAGGATTGATGACTTATTTGATCAACGGTGCTACGGTGTTCTCTAAGATAGACTTGAGATCTGGTTACCATCAGTTGAGGATCAGGGCATCTTATGTGCCTAAGACTGCTTTTCACACTCGTTATGGGCATTATGAGTTTTTGGTCATGTCGTTTGGATTGAGTAATGCCCCCGCTGCTTTTACGGAGTTGATGAACCGGGTATTCAGGCCTTATTTGGACTCGTTCGTTATTGTTTTCATTGATGATATTTTGATATACTCTCGCAGCCGAGAGAAGCACGAGCAGCACCTTAGAGTCGTCCTCCAGACTCTGAGGGATAGGCAGTTGTATGCCAAGTTTTCTAAGTGCGATTTCTAGTTGAGTTTTGTGGCATTCTTGGGCCGCGTGGTATCGGAAGAGGGCATTCAGGTGGATCCGAAGAAAGTTTCAGCAGTTAGAGATTTTCCTAGGCCCACTTCAGCCACAGAGATTCAGAGCTTCTTAAGCCTAGTAGACTATTATCGCCGGTTCGTGGAGGGGTTTTCATCTATAGAAGCCCCTATGACCAAGTTGACTCAGAAGAGTGTTCAGTTCAGATGGTCCGAGGAGTGTGAAGCGAGCTTTCAGAGGCTCAAGACAGCATTGACCACAGCACCAATGTTGGTATTTCCCACAGGTTCAGGTTCGCATACCGTGTATTGTGATGANTGAGGTATTCACTGATCATAAGAGCTTGCAATACTTGTTTAAGCAAAAGGAGTTGAATATGAGGCAGAGGAGGTGGTTAGAGTTGCTGAAGGATTATGATATTACTATTCTCTATCACCCAGGAAAGGCCAATGTGGTGGCCGATGCTTTGACCCAAAAGTCAGTCAGTATGGGTAGCTTGGCCTATTTATTAGTTGGAGAGTGACCTTTGGCTTTGGATGTTCAGGCGTTAGCCAATCGATTTGTTAGATTAGAGGTTTCTGAGACTGGCAGTGTTTTGGCCCATACCGTCGCTCGTTCTTCGTTGTATGATCGTATTCGTGCAGTATGATGATCGTCATTTGTGTGCTCTTAGAGATGCGGTTCGGCATGGACGTTCCAAGCAAGTCACAGTTGATGCTGAGGGAGTTTTGAGATTGTAGGGTCGTATTTGTGTACCCGATGTGGATGGCATTCGTGAGTTGATATTATAGGAGGCCCATAGTTCCCGGTATTCCATTCATCCGGGCGCCGCGAAGATGTACCAGGACTTGCGGTATTATGGCTTATGTGGCTCGATGCTTGAATTGTCAGCAGGTTAAGTATGAGCACCAGAGACCCGGTGGTTTGATGCAG
>ML242560.1:0-27019 GCA_005239495.1 Nicotiana undulata | reverse complement strand
TAAATTACGCCAATTGTTCCCCGACAACGGCGCCAAAATTTGATACGCTCAAATTACACCTTATAATAGTGTAAGCGATCGATGTCAAATATAATAACCCAACAAGGTTGGGGTCGAATCACACAGAGAACAATATGAAGGAGATTAGGAATGTAAGAGAATTATCACTTATAGCGCAGTGCCAAACACTTAGATTTTGGTTTAGAAAATATTTATAACTAAATGCGAAAATGTAAACTACCCTAGAAAGAAAGTAAAATGATCAATGGCAACAAGTATGAATGCTTCGGGAATTACACTCAAGTAACGATCCAATGTATTTCACGATTTTACAAATATGAGCGAGTTTATGTTAATTAGCCACGGATAATAATTCTTAATTAGCTTCTTCCGAAGACTAACAAGACTTCCTAATTGAATTATTCCTAACCCAATTAAGAGATTATGCACACCCAAATTTGGCTAGAAGTAGTTCAATCATATTCCTAGGTAGAATATATATAATTAGGGTTAAAGCATCAAGTTCTTGTTAATTAATATTTTCCAACCCCAAAATATCTTTTCCAAAATTAATTCGGAGTTAATGGGTGAGTCCTAGGGTTAGCTAATCCCTTTGAAAATATTAAAGAACAAGAATAATTAAAATAACAATAACTCACTTCATAAATAACTAAAACTCATTCAATACATAAGCACAAGAAGATATTTAATTCACACTTTAAATATGAGTATTTCCATAAACAAGGTTCAAGTGTTGGAAATAAATACTACACACTTAAGTATTCAATACAAAGCAAGAAAACGAAGAAATAAACATAAATGGGTAAGAAAACCTTAACCACAAGCTTGAAATCTTCAAAACCCAAGTGTGTGTGCAAACCCTAGCTTTAAGACTTGTTCTTCCTTGTCTTCAAGTCACAAAATTATGTTTTACAATGCCAAAAGATGCAGAAAATCTGTCAAGTCGAGTATATGTGGGTTGGGATTGAGAAAATATGATTTTACAATTGTGTCCAGTTCTGATGCCCGTTGACCGCACCTACGGAAGAATCCTCGTAGGTGCGGTTCCGCAGAAGCGGACTCCACAACGCAGGTGCGAGTCTGGGTGACATGAGCATTTTTCGCAGATGTGGACAAAACATCGCACTTGCGGTTCCGCAGGTGCGTAAACCACTTCGCAGGTGCGGTTGTTGTGCAATTGAGCCTTCTTCGCAGGTGCGAGGTCGCGCCAGCAGCCAAAAATCCGCAGGTGCGGAATCACTGGAGGTTTTTGTACATTATTCATCAATTTGTGCTAAACTCCACTTCAATTCAACACCAATCACTTCATGGCATTATTTCCGTGAAATTCGAGCAATATACACTATAAACGGCCTCATGTTATCATTAAAGGATGCAAAATCTAATGAAAAAAGACTAAAACGAGTGGTAAAATCACCACTCATCAGACACCACACGTTAAACTGGATCCTAGAATACGTTATTAAACTTAAATATTCCTATATACGTAAATAGATCAACACGTCCTAACCTATCCTAGGAACACTGGAACTTAAAAATTCCTATATTTGACAACACCTAATTATATTGTCCTAATCGTAAACTAATATCAATACCTCTTGGAATCCATTACTATTACAAATTTAATAATTTGAAAACTTATTCTATTGTCTGAATCCATTAGGAATAAGGACTCAAACATATTATCTAAATACTTTGAAACTGTAATACATGATTATCTAACTAACATGATTAAATTTATTATTTGTATAAATTTTAATGATGTCCTTTCATTTTGAATTCACATACTATGCTAATGTAATAATTTTTTTCGGTATTTAGATGATTGTTTTATTATCATACATAAATTTCTCTCAATAATTAAATTTTGTTGTTATATAAATAAATATCTAAATCATCACGTGCCATTATTAACGTGAAATGCACGTTCATAGAAATTAGTACTATATTAAAAGTACGAACGCCTTTAGCGAAATGTCGTTCGTCTTTTTTACCCTTTTCAAAATAGATTCCATACTAGAGAAAATAGTCATTTTAATAGTTTTCCTCATATTTAGGAATAATCATTTTATTATTTTCCTAATATTTAGGATTCCAAAATTAACTAAATTTATAGTAACGTTTCCTTACTTAAATTTTATAAAGTATTTATAATTCAATCAATCATATTCTCTTGAATTACCTTTTAATAATACGTTAAATCATATTAACGTGCATACAATTAAGAGGCTTAGTCTACAACATAGGAAATCTTGTTAAAAATAATTACTTTTTTTTTCACAAGAATTAAAAGAACAATTTTAACTTTTACCTTCCAAAGAATTAGATTGCATGAGCAATCTTTAACTCCAAGTGACTTCTTTTTTGAAAAGAAGATAGAGTTCTTGTATTTTTTATTGAAAAGGTAAAAAAAAATTACAAAAGTCAAAATGAAAAATATATATTATAGAATAATTTAAACCCTTAAATATTTAGTTCATCCATAGTTTAAAATACTAATGTCATTATGTATATAAATTATAATTAAATTCGTATTAATTTGAACTCCTTTCCTACTCAATAAATATTATATTCTCTTTATCGATTTTTTGAATAATATTTGAAAAGTGCATTAAGTAATTATAAAAAATAACTAAATAAATAGTTAAGAATATAAGAGAGGGAGAGATTGATAAAAGTCAATAACTGTGATGGTTCTTCAAGCACAAAGATCCAAAAATAAAATATTGATCAAGTATATATGGAGTTAAGAATAGAAATGCAGGTGATTATGCATCATCCTTGTTACAGTTAAAGCATTTAAAAGTTGGAATGAGTTAAGATTAAGAATTCAAAGTGTTTGAATTAATTGATTAACAAAAGAATTCATCCAATTATGTTACAAATCACCATATAAGTAAATCATCTTTCAGATTGACACATAGTTTACATAAATTTGCGCCCTTAAGGAAAGAATCAACATTGAAAGAAATTTAAAAAATAGAGAAAAATCGACTATTAGGTAGTTAAATTGCTATTTATTTAACTACATAGAATTAATATTCATCATTTAACTTATAATTTTTTATTTTATAACTCAAACACGACTATCGATATAATATTTATGTGATACTAAAAAAGTTTACTCCGTTGAGATTGGTACAGCGCGCACCTAAATACTAGTTGTATATAGAAGTCGTTAATCATAAAACGACAATATGGAGCCTTTCCCCCAGAACTTGCTGATTATAAAACGTCTGGGAGTAGGTTTGTGCAGGTGCGCAAAAGGAAATAGTATATGGAATACAGGATAGGACGAATAAACGACGAATGTGATGTGAAAGGAAACCACATGCAATAGTACTGGTTAGAAGATTAAATATGATAGAAACTACTAACGTGTGAGAAGTCCAGGCCGTGTTAAACATATATGCAACACATTTAGAATAATGGAGAGACAAAACCTTCTTCTTTTCATTCTGCTGCTAGTTCAATTCAATAGTAATATTTGATTCTAATTTTCTGCGAAAGATGATTTGAATTTAATAGATTCAACCTTTAAAAGATTTTAACATTAAATTTATAATTAAAATCCTGAACATAATATTTTTTATAGTTTCATTATTGTTCACGCATATATATATATATATATATATATATATATATATATATATATATATATATATATATATCGAAATACTAGGTTTGATTAAACATTTAGTTCATAAATTAAACTACATCGTCCCCTAAACTTTATGTCACATTACCTCCACTACTGATTCCAGTTAAAATGGTTTCCGAACAAGCTTGCTAACTATTCTTTGCTGGAGAGGAGATTTAACACACAAAAAATTGCTATACAAAATGAGAAGGATTAGAATTAGATAATCAAATATCGTTTGGTATACGGGATAAAGTGGAATACGAGGATTAAATTTGTATCATGTTTGGTTGACCAAACATTGTATAAGTTGAGTATCAGTCTTAATAAAGAATATTTCACCTTATCCCATCAAACTTGAGATTTATATTATTCCATCAAATTTAAAATTATATTATCACACCTCCCAGATGGGATAAATTAGTTCAAAGATTATAATCCCGAAATAAAGTCTGCGTACCAAACGACCCCTATATTGTACAATGTATGATTGACCGTATAAATTTATCCTAATCCGAATCTCAATACAGAATATCACACATTATCCATCTTATTCCATCACACTTGAAATTATATTATCCCACCTAAGTTAGTCCAGGGACTATAATCCGAGAAATTAGTCTGTTTACCAAACAATCCCAAATACCTGAGATAAAATATGATATTAAATTTATATCATATTTAGTTGACGGCCAAAATAAATTTATACCATCAACTAAATATAATATAAATTTATTCCCAATCTTAATACAAGAACTGTTTTCATTTGATTGGAAAAAAAAAGACAAACCACCCAAACTTTGAAATAAAGCGTCAGGCATGACATCAGAATTCACATAATATATCATAGTATAAGCCTAATTAGTGTAGAAACTTGCAACACTTGGGAAAAATTTAAGTCTTGGTTTGAGCTAAAACATAATGGCGTTTACCGGAGCACAAGTTCTCCTATTTCCGTTTCCAACTGCAGGTCACATAATCCCCCTCCTTGACCTAGCCAACCACCTCATAAATCATCACCTAAAAATCACAATTCTTGTCACACCTCAAAACCTACCATTACTCGAGCCAATCCGAGCAATTCACCCTTCCGATTCTATTCAAACACTTTGCCTTTCATTTCCCGAACTCCCTGCTGGATCCAGTTTTGCTGCAAGGGTTCGTGCAACCTCTGAGCTTTACAATCCGATTGTCGATTGGTTCCGTACCCACCCATCACCTCCTGTGGCCATTATCTCAGATTTCTTCCTTGGCTGGACTCATAAACTGGCATGCCAACTAGGTGTTCGACGTATTGCCTTTTGGCCGTCTGGAGCTTTTACTTGCTTAGTTATAAGTCATACATGGAGCAACGTTCAAGAAATATTGTCTACAACTAATGAAAACTCTTTGATTACTTTCCATAATATACCCAATACGCCGGAATATCCTCGATGGAAGGTGAGTACTTTGAGCAGTCAATACAAGAAAGGAGACCCCGATTGGGAATTCTTGAGAGGTGGTTTCTTTGAAAATATGAAGAGTTGGGGTGTTGTGTTTAACTCTTGTAGAGAAGTGGAGGGCGTTTTTATTGATCGAGTAAAGAAAGAAATGGGCCATGATAGGGTTTGGGCCGTTGGGCCCTTGCTACCTTTGGACAATAGTTTGGTAGGCCCGTATTATTTCCAACGTGGCGGATCGAGTGTGATGCCACGTGATGAAGTGATGACGTGGTTAGGCGGCAAGACCGATGATTCGGTTGTTTACGTGAGCTTCGGGAGTCGTGCAATGTTGACACGACAGCAAGTGGATGCCTTGGCGACAGCCTTGGAGTGTAGCGGGGTGAATTTCGTGTGGTGCTTGAGAATTCAAGAGGAAGGACACGTGGCAGGCAACGAGGACGTGGTCACGAAAGAATATGAGAATCGAGTAGCAAATAGAGGGTTGATAATCAAAGGTTGGGCTCCACAAGTTGCTATACTAAGTCATCGAGCTGTGAGCGTTTTCTTGACTCATTGCGGATGGAACTCGGTACTAGAAGGCATATCCTCTAAGGTGCTAATGCTAACATGGCCTATGGGTGCAGACCAATTTACAAGTGCAGAATTGTTGGTTAACGAATTCAAAGTGGGAATTAGAGCTTGCGAAGGTGGTGGTCAAGTAGTCCCAGATTCAGTCGAATTGGCTCATATCTTATCCGAGTCAATTAGTGGAGCTCGCTTACAGAAAGAGCGAATGAGTAAACTTCATTATTCTGTCTTAGAGGCTGTTCAAAAGGGAGGGAGCTCTAGTCAAGATTTGGATGCATTTGTCAAGCAAATAGGTCAACTTCAAAATGAAACTAGTTGATCATCAAATTAATTTACTTGAAAGAAAAATTGTACTCTTGAGACTTGAGATTGATAGGCCCACAAGAGATGAAGGTAGAAAGCGGTTCATCTTCATATATTATTAGGTAAATAAGTTAGCCATGTTAATAATTCACCGAACTTTTTGAGAGTTTACGACATTTTTTCTTTTCAATGCGCGTACGTCCTTGACTCGAACCTTGATTGACATCCTTTTTTATAATTAACTCAACCTTCATTCAAGTGCATCATCCAATCTTTTTTGAAGCAAGAGTATCAACAGTTAATATTATATTAATTTAAGAAAATATGTACATAAAATATCTAATTTTGCGGAAAAATCATGGATTCACGTGTCCCATATTTTTGCCTATAATCCACCCCTAAGCATTTCATAATCTCATGTTACCTTCCTTCTGTAACAGCTAAATTTGTCCAGAAAAATAAAACTGCAATCGCAAACAACTATAAAGAAAAAAGGATTTTATTGATAAAATTTGAGGGTTTAACTCTGTTTATCCCTTGATTCTTTCTTCCGATTTGTTATCCGTAATTTGATAGCCATTGTAACAACCCGACAGGTAGTTTTGAGAGTTATTTCCCTGATCCCATGTTTACTGTTTCCCCGGTATCTCTTTCTGCTTATGTGTCTTGCCGGGAGGTGTTGGTTGTGGTTTCGGAGTGTTTTGGGATACTTAGTCCCTAAACAGAAGCTTAAGTTTTAGAATTTTGATTGTAGCCAGAACTGAGTGAAGACGACTCCGGAATGGAGTTTTGTTAGTTCCATTAGCTCCGTTAGGTGATTTTGAACTTAGGGGCGTGTCAAGATTGTGTTTTGGAGGTCTTTAGCTCATTTAGGCTTGGAATGGCGAAAGTCGAAATTTTGGAGATTATGACCGGTAGTGGACTTTTTGATATCGAGGTCGGATTCCGATTTCGGAAGTTGAAGCAGGTCCGTAATGTTGAATATGACTTGTGTGCAAAATTTGTAGTCAATCGGACGTAATTTGATAGGCTTCGGCATCGGTTGTAGAAATTGGAAGTTTTAAGTTCATTAAGCTTGAATCGGAGGGTGATTTATGTTTTTAGCATTGTTTGATGTGATTTGAAGGCTCGACTAAGTTTGTATGGTGTATTAGGATTGGTTGGTATGTTTGGTTGAGGTCCCGGGGGTCTCGGGTGTGTTTCGGATGCTTAACGGATCATTTCGGACTTGTTGGATTTTGCTGGAAAATGTGGTGTCATTTTGATGGTTTCCTTCATCGCGTTTGCGAGAGAAGTCTCGCGTTTGCGTAAGGTACCTGGGAGACTGGTTGAGTTGTTCTTCACGTTCGCGATGTGATTCCCGCATTCGCGATGGTGTGGATCCTTTAGCCTACGCGTTCGCGATGAGGGTCCCCCGTTCGCATAGGGTTAGGTAATGCAAGCTACCACGTTCGCGAGGGGGCTCTCACGTTCGCAAAGAAGGTTTGGACTGAAGGAGAATTTGTGCTTCGCGAAAGCGAGGGTGTGGCCGCGTTCACGAAGAAGAAATCACTGGGCAGATTTATATCATTTAAAAAACGAGGGTTTGGCCATTTTTATCAAAACTTGAGTTTGGGAGCTTAGATTTGGACGAGATTTTGAGGATTTTCAGAGACATCGATTGGGTAATGATTCTACACTCCATTTTTGTTATATCTTACTAATCTATCATTAATTACATCTTTAATTTTGGATTTGGGGTTGAAAATTTGGGGGAAATGGGAAGAAGTTCTTCAACAAAAATTGTGAGTCTTGAAAAGCGAATTGAGGTAGGATTCGAGTAATTCTTATATGGTTGGACTCGTGAGTGAATGGGTATTCATATTTTGTGACTTTTACATGATTCCGAGACGTGGGCCCGGGGAGGCTTTTTGGGACGATTTCCTAATTTCTTGCTTTAGCTTAGATTCCATTAATTAGATTAGTTTCTTATAGATATATTTATAGTATGTAATTAATTTTGGCTAGATTTGGGCAATTCGGAGTCGGATATTTGTGGAAAAAGTATTGCTACTGATTGACTGAGCTTGGTTCGAGGTAAGTGGCTTGCCTAACCTTGTGTGGAGGAAATCCCCTTAGGATTTGGTACTGATATGATATGTGAGTGCCGTGTACGCGAGGTGACGAGTGCGTATATGGGCTATTTATTGCAAAATCTAATTTTTACAGAGTAATTACCTATTTTTTCACCTTAGTTGAGTATACTAGCATGTGTAGTTATCATGTTAACCTAGAATAACATGTTTATGTATCTTAATTGCTTAATTGAACTCTTTGCAACATGCTTAGTGAATTCTTGCTTTTTTTTTTACTTGTACCTAGCTTAAACTGTAGATTCTCTTGTTGTAGCTGTTATTTTCATTTGTTTGAGCTGTGCATTTACTTTGGGACTACAGGACGGTATCTCGAGAGATCCCCATGCATATTTACTTTTGAGACTACGAGGCGGTACCTCGGAAGTTCTCCCTGTACATTTACTTTTGAGACTACGAGGCGGTACCTCGGGAGTTATCCCTGCATATTTATTTTGAGACTACGAGGCAGTACCTCGGGAGTTCTCCCTGCATATTTATTTTGGGACTATGAGACGGTATCTCGAGAGATTCCCTGTTGTTGTTTATTCTATATGTTGAACTATTATTTGTTGTGTTTTTTTTTGCTTAGTTCCAGTCTATTATTACACTATATATTTTTCTGCTTCATTTATTATTTACCAGTGGGCCTGACCTGACCTTGTCACTACTCGACCGAGGTTAGGCATGACACTTATTGGGTATCATTGTGGTGTACTCATGCTACTCTTTTGCACATGTTTTCGTGTGCATATCCAATTACATCATACCAGCCTCATTACTAGTCGTGCACCTGTTGCTGCTGCTACGGAGACTTCGAGGTACATCTGTCGCGTCCGCAGACCTAGGAGTACCCCTCTATTCTTCCCCATGTCAAACACTTCATGTATTTGTTTTATTAGACTTTGGAGTATAGAAATACTATTTTCTTTCTGTCGTTTGTGACTCGTGATGTTCCGAGTTTTGGGAAAGATGTGTACGTCTAGCGTTTTGGTTATTGTACATGCCGAGCGGCATTGTTATTGGTTATTCAGTATCTATTGCAGTTAGTTGTTAAGTTTTGCTTCCATTATTGATATTTCCGCATTTGTTAGGCTTACCTAGTCGTAGAGACTAGGTGTCGTCACGACGTGATTTAGAGGGATGTTTGGGTCGTGACAACCATAGTGGCGTATTTCTCGAACGTGGGATGATATGCATCTCCTTGACGTATTTGATAATCAAGAAGCATGTAGAATCACTCCATTTGGATCTTGAATGTTGCTAGAACAAGACATATTTGATATACCTTGATCTCTTAATGAGTATTCCAAGATTTTAATGGAATTTCGGAGATCGTATATTTGATCTCTTTGCGCATATTCCGGGAGTTTATAGAATTGGTGAGATCGTCTTTGAAAGACAAATGTAGCCTTATTTATAGGAATGGATTAGGGTTTGGATGGAGTAGCTACCAAGTAACCATAATAGACTCCTAATATTTCAAGAGTCGTCTTGAAGTGTCTTGAATTTAGGATTTATCTTAATCTATTAACATTTCAGTGTCGACAAATGCCCCCTACTTCAAGGTTTGTCAAGGTGTAGGCTTGCTGAAACTTAAGACGAGAGATGAAGTACTCGACCATCAGAACAAATAATTTTGAAACTTGTAGTTTTCAATTTGCAAGAGGAAGAGATGAAGGGCAGAATTGGTCCCACTAGGCGTGCAACATTTGTAACAGCAAAATTTGTGCACGAAAAGAAAGCTGCAATCATAAACAACTATAAAGAAAAAGAATTTCATTGATAAATATTGCATGTTACAACTCTGTTATCCTTAATTCGAAGGCCATAGTGGTGTATTTCTCGAACGTTAGATGATATGTATCTCCTTGATGTATTTGATGATCAAGAAGTATGTAGTAGCACTCCATTTGAATCTTGAATGTTGCTTGAACTAGACATATTTGATGCCTTTGATCTCTTAATGAATATTCCAAGATTTTGATGGAATTTTGGAGATAGTATATTTGATCTCTTTGCGCATATTCCGGAAGTTTATAAAACTGATGAGGTCGTCTTTGATATATATATATATATATATATATATATATAGGTATGAATTAGGGTTTTGGTGGAGTAGCCACCAAGTAACCCTAATAGACTCCTAATATTTCAAGAGCCGTTTTGTAGTGTCTTGAATTGAGAATTTATCTCGATCTATTAAAATTTTAGTGTCGACAACTTCTATTTCAAATGCTTTCCAAATGTAATGTAGCTGATTTGATTATACACTACTAAAAACGGACAAAAAACATCCACAAAAACCGACCGAAATCGATCGAAATCCAACAAAAATCGATCGATTTTCGACCATTTTCAAATGGTCGATTAAATAATGGCCGCAATAGGGAAGAGACCGAAATCGGTCGCTATTTTTCGACTGAAGGGGGTCGATAACTGTCAACGTAGTTTGACCAGATGTCTGACATAAATTAATTTTACCGACCGACTTCGGTCGGTATTGTTAAAAATATTTTTTAATTATTTTTAAATTATGGACTGAATTTGGTAGGAAATTTAATTTTTTATATTTTAATATTTTTAAATCACCGACCAAAATTGGTCGGTATTCTTAAAATATATAATTATACATTTTTATTTAAAATTGTTAATTCCGACCAAAATCGGTCGGTATTATTTAAATAATTAAAATTTAAAATCATAAGTTCTGACCGAAGTTTGTCGGTAAATCTTATTTTATGGGAATTAATATGAACATTTTTTACCAAAGTTGGTCGATTTTCTAGGTAATGTTTGGCCAAAAAATAGTTGTTTTATACTACACCACCTGCCAACAACCAATCACCTATAATGGAAGCATTACATTGTTGTCATTCAACCAATAAAAATAACAAGAACAATAACAAGAACAACAATAACAACAACAATAACAACTATCAAAACTATATTAACAAAACTTTATCACCATCTCTATCTCTAGTAAACTATATTAACAAGATATCATACCCAACAACAAAACGTTTCACAAGTTAAAAGTTCAAACATCATTCACTGAGTGTTTTGCACTACATCATCTTCATCTCCAATACTACTATGGCATTCATCGTCGGCATGGTTCGAAGGATTAGCATCTAGGGAAGGCTCACGAGACCGGGGAATCGAGAAAGCACCACCAGCAAGAAGATTGGCTAGCTAACCTTGAAGGATATTAAATTATTGGTCTCTCTTTTCTAGCTGAGCTTGAAGGGTATCTAATTGCTTATCTCTCTTTTATTCTCTAGTCTTTGTCTCTTCAAGCTCTGTTGTCAGCTTTATGATCTTCTTCTCCATAGAAGAGAGAGTCGACATATCAATTGCATCGCCCTAGGCGGAAGTCCTTATACCTTGTAGCGCCGAAATGATATCTCTGGAAGGCCGTATGTTATCCCCTTTTTAGGACCACCGACAATATCCAACCATATCCTCTGCGATTCTTCGTCTGAAATGGGTGGTCGCTCACCTTGTTCATTCAGTGGCAAGATCTGAGTGTACTCCTCCACATTAGCCTTGTAGCGACCCTTTATTTAGAAGATAGAAAATTATTAACTATATAATATTATAAACATTAATTTCAAGTTATAGTTACATATGCAGTCTCCGCCCGATGCTCGACCCATCTAGATGGATCTATCAGTGGCTTCTTCTTCCGTATGTGACTCTCCATGAAGAACTAATCATGAGCCATCACGACCCAAATTTCTACTCAGGTCGTGATGGCGCCCAGCACCGGGGTCAGGCAAGCCAACACTAATTTACTATCGAGGTTACTTTACTTATTTGGATATTCAAATACTTGCCAAATTTTAGGTCAGGAATCATTTAAGAAAAACAGTCAAGTGATGCAACTTGATAAAAATGAAACTCCAAATATCGTTTTCCAACATATGCACTGTAGCAAAATACTAGGAAAAACCAACTACGTGTGCCAAGACCTAGTGTCACAAGTCCACAGGCGACTAGTGGAATATACAAAATAGACAAAATAAATGTACAACTGTCTAAAGGGGGTAGACAGAAATATCCAAAAGAAAATAATCGAAACTCCATAGTGCTGCTGAGGAACGCCAGGAAGAACAGCTCATCGTGTAGTCTAATCCAGATAGTACCCTCAAGATCGCGCTCCAGTATGAAAACCAGATGCACCAGCCTCAGGACCTGTACAATTAAGTACAGAAGCGTAGCATGAGTACATATAAACAAATATGTACCCAGTGAGTATCCCGTCTAAACTCGAAGAAGTAGTGACGAGAGGTAGATGTGACACTTACCAGGGTCAATAACCAATAACATGATTAAATAAATCTTGATAGGAATAGTAGTCATGGAAATTTACTACGGCATGAAGCATCAATTATGTAAAACTGCAATTTATTCTCATCAGACAAATAGCAATTATCACAAAAATCCCAAGTTCCCCTTCCACATGAAGCAATTTATTTAGTAATAATAGTAACAAGACTCTCAATCAAATACATAGCACATAGTATGCCGAAGCGTACAGCCGAAGCGGCGCAAAAATAAATGTGCATTGCCGAGGGTCGAGCGGCACGAACCATAGATGCATCTATTACCCCGCTCGTGAATCGATCATGCGACGCGGTTGACATAAATATAAGGCTACCCCGCTCACGAATCATACATGCGACGCGGGTGCTCGAAGACATACACAGAATCATCAGGAAATTCAGGAATTTATCATGGATTATACTTGAAATCAGAGATTTAAGAACTTAAACTTACACATAACTTCATAATATCATCATGTCAATTTCAAAGATAATAAGCAACTAGGAACACATATAAAGATACAGGTAAGGCACATAAAGGCATACTTGTGAAATCCTAAATTCTACCCGACATAACATAGTAGTAGCTACGCACGAACTCTCGTCACTTTGCGCGTGCGTAGCCCCCGAAAATAAGGATAATTCAATCATTTACATTTACCTATGGGGACAATTCCCTCTTACAAGGTTGGAAAGGAGACTCACCTCGCGTAGAACCTACTTCCCGGGTCAAGAACGCGCCCGAAACTCCCAACTCGTCACCCAAGGACTCGAAACTTGTTAAATGTTATATAAATACGTTAATATACACTCAAAAGTATGGAATTCTATTACTAGTTTAGCTAATTCATCATTCTTGAAGAAATCCCTAAATACACCCCAGGTCCACATGCTCGGATTCCGGAAATTCTCGAAGAAAACACGCACCCATAACCTAAGGATCATTAATATATAGTTTTTGTATGATTTCATGGTAGATAAGTGGTGAAATTCTCTAAAGTTCATCAACCCTAGGTTTCCACTCTAACCCATTTGATTTACACTAATTGGGTGTTAATCTACCTAAGATTTGATGTAATGAACCAACATTTAAATGGAAATTACTTATCGCTTAGTAGCTAAGCCGAATACCCTCTTGTGAGCTCTCAAAATCGCCTATGGTGGGGAAGAAATGGTGAAAAATAGTTAAGTCCCGCATTAAATGAGATCACTGCCTTCAGTGATCTTGCACCTGCGGCTCGAGGACCGCACCTGCGGTCTCGCACCTGCGGAAGTTGGCAAGGAGGCTAGGGATCGCACCTGCAGAGGGATTTTCGCACCAGCGGATCCGCTCCTGCGGTGAAAGGTCCGCACCTGCGGTCTTGGACCCTCTCTCCTTGGGCCGCACCTGCGAGGCCTTGACCGCAGGGGCGGTCTCGCACCTGCGATCTGGGCAACCGCACCTGCGGTCACACCAGACCTGGTGCACCAGCAGCGGAAGCTGCTGGATTTTGGCCCTGTTTGGTGTCCGAGAGGCACCTGGGCCCACCCGAGCCCCCGTGCAATTATACCAACAAGTCCTAATTCATGTTACGGACTCGCTCGAGCCTTCGGAACACCCAAAACAACGCTAAAACTCAAAATCACATCTCAAAACCCCTAGAATCAAACTTAAGAAAATTCAAGTTCTTTAATTCGGTTCTAATGCGCCGAAGCGTCCTATACTACTCGGAATGACACCTAATTTTGCAAGCAAGTCAAAAATGAAATAACGAAACTATTCCCGATCTCAAAATTCCGTTCGGACCTCGATAACAGAAAAACACGTTCCACACCAATTTACGAACTTAAGGAAACTCTATTTTCGCTATTTGGCGTCGAAACGCTCATGGGTCATCCAAAACCATTCTGTACATACGCACAAGTCCGAAATCATCATACGAAGCTACTGGAGCCGTCGGAACTCGATTCCGAGGTCGTTTTCTAAAAAGGTTGACCGAAGTCAAACTTGGCCAAAAAGGCCAACCTTAAGAAACTAAGTGTTCCTATACTGCCCTAAACACTTCTGAATCCCGAACCACCCGTCCCCGCAAGTCATAAATCACTATAAGCCGCTACGGGAAGTCTTATTTAGGGGAACGGGGTCCGAATACACAAAACGACCGGTCGGGTCGTTACATTCTCCACCTCTTAAATAAACGTCCGTCCTCGAACGGGTCTAGAATCATACCTGAAGTGCTGAATAACTGCGGATATCTGCTCCGCATGTCCTCCTCGGACTCCCAAGTCGCCTCCTCGACCGGTTGGCCTCTCCACTGGACCTTCACAACAGAAACTCTCTTGGATCTCAACTGGCAATCCTATCTATCAACAATAGCAACTGGCTCCTCCTCCTAGCCCAATCTCTCATCCAACTGAATAGTGCTGAAATCAACCACGTGAGAGAAGTCAGCGTGGTATCTCCGGAGCATGGATACATGAAATACTGGATGAACCCCTGATAAGCTGGGAGGTAAGGCAAGCTCATCAGCAACCTCTCCAATTCGCCTCAATACCTCAAAAGGACCTATGAACCTCGGGCTCAGCTTGCCCTTCTTCCCGAATCTCATAATGCCCTTCATCGGCAAAACCTTCAGTAGCACCTTATCTCCCTCCATAAATGATACATCACATGCCTTCTGATCCGCGTAACTCTTCTGTCTGGAATGTGCTGTACGGAGCCTCTCCTGAATTAACCTTACTTTCTGCAAGGCATCTCTCACCAGGTCCGTGCCGTATAACTTAGCCTCATCAGGCTCAAACCACCCGATAGGAGAACGACATCGCCGACCATAATGCCTCAAATGGAGCCATCTCGATGCTGGACTGATAGCTATTATTATAAGCAAACTCGGCCAAAGGCAAGAAGTGGTCCCACTGACCTCCAAAGTCAATCACACATGCCCTGAGCATGTCCTCCAATATCTGAACTGTACGCTCTGACTGACCATCAGTCTGCGGGTGAAACGATGTGCTGAGATCTATCTGGGTACCCATATCACTATGCAATACTCTCCAGAAGTGCGAGGTGAACTAAGGACCTCGATCTGATATAATGGACACCGGCACACCGTGTAACCGGACTATCTCCCGAATGTAGATCTGGGCTAGCCTCTCAGAAGTATAAGTAGTAGCTACAAGAATGAAATGTGCCGATTTGGTCAATCTATCCACAATGACCCAAACCGCGTCAACCTTCCGCAAAGTCCGAGGCAACCCAACCACAAAGTCCATAGTAATGCGCTCCCACTTCCACTCAGGAATGGGCATCTGCTGAAGTAGGCCTCCTAGCTTCTGGTGCTCATATTTAACCTGCTGGCAATTAAGACACCTAGCCACATACTCCACAATGTCCCTCTTCATCCGTCTCCACCAGAAATGTTGCTTCAAATCACGATACATCTTCGTGGCACCAGGATGAACAGAATACCGAGAACGGTGTGCCTCCTCTAGAATCCTCTACCTCAAGCCATCAACATTAGGAATACACAAACGACCCTGAAGTCTCAGAACACCATCATCGCCGATAGTAACCTCCTTGGCACCACCCTGAACCACTGTCTCCCGTAGTTCTGCCAAACACAGATCATCATACTGTCGAGCCTTGATCTCCCCTAATAATGAAGACTGAGCAACCACATGATCTAGAACTCGACGAGGCTCTGAAAGATCCAATCTCACTAAGCGGTTAGCCAAGGACTGAATGTCCAAGGCTAGAGATCTCTCCTCTGCTGCAAGGTAAGCCAAACTACCCATACTCTCCGCCTTCCTACTCAAAGCATCTGCTACCACATTCGCCTTGCCCGGGTGATAAAGGATGGTGATGTCGAAATCCTTCAGCAACTCAAGCCACCTGCGGTGCCTCAAATTAAGATTCCTCTACTTGAACAAGTGCTGCAAACTGCGGTGGTCTGTATAAACCTCACAAGATACCCCATACAAGTAGTGCCTCCAAATCTTAAGAGCATGAACAATCGCCGCCAACTCCAAATCGTACACAGGGTAATTCTTCTCATAAATCTTCAGCTGGCGCGAAGCATAAGCAATCACTCTCCCTTCCTACATCAACACGCATCCCAAACCAACGCGTGAAGCATCGCAGTACACTGTATACCTCCCAGAACCGGAAGGGAATACTAGAACTGGTGCTGAGGTCAATGCTGTCTTGAGCTTCTGAAAGCTCGCCTCACACTCGTCGGACCACCAAAACGGAGCATTCTTCTGAGTCAATCTAGTCAGTGGGGCTGCAATGGATGAAAAGCCCTCCACAAATCGCCGATAGTAGCCTGCTAGACCCAAGAAACTCCTAATCTCTGTAGCTGAAGTAGGTCGCAGCCAACTCTGAACTGCCTCAATCTTCCGAGGATCAACCTTGATACCTTCTCCGGATACTACATGCCCCAAAAATGCCACGGAATCCAACCAGAACTCACACTTGGAGAACTTAGCATATAGCTTCTGTTCCCGCAAGGTCTGGAGCACAACTCTCAAATGTTGCTCGTGCTCGCCCAGGCTACGTGAGTAAATCAAGATGTCATCAATGAAGACAATGAAAAAGGAATCAATGTACGTCCTGAACACCCTATTCATCAAGTCCATAAATGCTGATGGGGAATTAGTCAAGCTAAAGGACATCACTAGGAACTCATAATGGCCATATCTCGTACGAAAAGCAATCTTCGGAACATCCAAGGCTCGAATCCTCAGCTGGTGATACCCCGATCTCAAATAAATCTTAGAAAACACCTTAGCACCCTGCAACTGGTCAAACAAATCATCAATGCGCGGAAAGGGATACTTGTTCTTAATGGTGACCTTGTTCAACTGGCGGTAGTCAATACACATCCGCATAGACCCATCTTTCTTCTGTACAAATAGGACTGGAGCACCCCACAATGACACACTCGGTTTGATAAACCCCTTAGCCAACAACTCCTCAAGCTACTCCTTCGGAGCCATACGGTACGGGGGAATAGAAATAGGCTGAGTGCCTGGAGCTACATCAATACAGAAATCGATATCATGATCCGGAGGCATGCCCGGAAGGTCCGAAGGAAAGACATCAGCAAACTCTCGAACAACTGGCACTGAATCCATAACAACTGGCACTGAATCCATCGTTGGAGAATTGGCGGTGGTGTCTCGCACATAAGCAAGATACGCCAGACAACCCTTCTCGACCATATATCGAGCCTTCAGGAAGGAAATAACTCTACTAGCTGCACTAACTGAGGAACCTCTCCACTCCAGCTTAGGCAACTCAGGCATAGCCAAAGTAACCATCTTGGCATGGTAATCCAAGATGGCACGATAGGGAGATAGCAATCCATCCCCAAGATAATCTCAAAATCAACCATGTCGAGCAACATGAGGTCCGCTCTGGTCTCGAACCCACAAAAGGTGATCACACAAGACCGATAGATCCGGTCCACCACCACAGAATCGCCCACAGGAGTGGACACATATATAGAAGAATCCAAGGACTCGTGAGGAACATCCAGAAAACAAGCAAATAAGGCTAACACATATGAATAAGTGGATCCTGGATCAAATAGCACTGATGCCTCCCTACCACATACTGAAATAGTACCTGTAATCACGGCGTCTGAGGCCACTACATCTGCTCGGGCTGGAATGGCATAGAATATGGCTGGTGTACCTGAAGACTGAGCTCCCCCTACCTGGCCTCCACCTCTGGGACGACCTCTACCAGCCTGTCCTCCACCTCTGGGTGGATGGGGCGCCGGTGCTGAGTATGTAGGTTGGTAACTCTGCTGAACAGCTCTGACCCGAAACCTAGGACAAGTCCTCCTCATATGGCCTGACTGCCTACACTCATAACACCTAGTTGGTGGCATGGCCTGCTGCCCTGGAGAAGAACCCTGGATAGCTGGGGCACAGTGAGAACCCTCTGGCATAGCAGTGAAGTAAGGACTAGAAGACCCCTGATAACCTGAATACCCTCCGGAGTAACCCTGAATGGCTGGTGGGACGTAAAAACTCTCTGACATGGCGCTGAAATAAGGCCTCACTGGAGCACCACGGGGAGGTGGTGGAGGAGCTGAATATGGAGGCCTGCTAGGCTGGCCTCTGCTGAACTGACCCCTGCTTCTGCCTGGGCACCTCTGAAATCTCCAGAAAATCTGACTCTTTTGTCCTACTGACCCTGCTCTCTGCCCCTCGATCGTTAACCCTCAATCCGACGAGCTATCTCGACCACAAGCTGATACGGAGTACCCATCTCCACCTCTTGGGCCATGTTGGCCATAATACCTGAGTGCAGTCCAGCTACAAAACTCCGCACTCTCTCAACATCAGTAGGAAGAATCATGAGGGAATGACGAGACAACTCAAAAAACTTGGCCTCGTAGTCTGTCACCGACATCTTCCCCTGCTCCAGCTGCTCAAACTAATACCGCAGTTATTTCCTCTCTAAGGGTGGAATATACCTGTCCAGGAACAACTGAGAGAACTGCTCCCATGTGAGAGGAGGGGAATCTGCTAGCCTACCAAGGATAAATGACTGCCACCATCTGGGGGCCCTTCCCTCTAGCTAAAAAGTAGTGAAATCAACTCCATGGGACTCCAAAATCCTCATGTTGTGCAGTCTATCCCTGCACCTATCAATAAAGTCCTGGGCATCCTCGCCCCGCTCACCCCCGAAGGCAGGAGGGTGCAATCGAGTCCATCTTTCAAGTAACTTCTGCGGATCGCCATCCGCAGCTGGTCTAAGCTCAGGTGCTGCTGCTGCTGGTTGTGCTACACCCACGGGCAGAGTGCCCGGAGTCTGATATACTGTCGCTGCATGACCTACAGCTTGGGCGGTAGGGGTCTGAACTCCCCCTCCCACCTGATATGTGGCAGGATCCGCTGGAAATAAACCAGCCTGGGTCATAGTGTCCATGAACCGCATCATACGGCCCATGACCTCCTGGAAGCCCGGTGCAGTCATGAAATCCATTAGAGCTGGATCTGTTAGGGGAACCTCATCCTGCTCCTCAGCAACGGGATCCTCTGCTGGATCCGCTGGGGGTGCTAATGGAAAAACTCTGGGACGCCCTCATCCCCTACTACGGGCCGGTGCCCTCCCCCCACCTCTGCCACGGCCTCGGACACGGGGGCAGCGGCATCTCCCGGGTCAGGGACGTCAGCTGCACGAGTCCTCACCATCTGTGAGAGAATAGAAGAACGAGATTTAGTAAACCATCGACTGCACGATAGAATATGAATAAAGAGAGGTTTCCTAACACCCTATAGCCTCCCAAAGATAAATACAGACGTCTCCGTATCCATCCGCAAGACTCTATTAGGTTTGCCTGTGACATGTGAGATCTACGTGAACCTAGAGCTCTGATACCATGTTTTCACGATCCAAATTCCTACTCAGGTCGTGATGGCGCCCAACACCGGGGTCAGGCAATCCAACACTAATTTACTATCGAGGTTACTTTACTTATTTGGATATTCAAATACTTGCCAAATTTTAGGTTAGCAATCATTTAAGAAAAACAGTCAAGTGATGCAACTTGATAAAAATGAAACTCCAAATATCGTTTTCCAACATATACAGTGTAGCAAAATACTAGGAAAAACCAACTACGTGTGCCAAGACCTAGTGTCACAAGTCCACAGGTGACTAGTGGAATATACAAAATAAATGTACAACTGTCTGAAGGGGGTAGACAGAAATATCCAAAAAATAATAATTGAAACTCCACAGTGCTGCTGAGGAACGCCAGGAAGAACAACTCAACGTGTAGTCTAATCTAGATAGTACCCTCAAGATCGCGCTCCGGTATGAAAACCAGATGCACCAGCCTCAGGACCTGTACAATTAAGTACAGAAGCGAAGCATGAGTACATATAAACAAACATGTACCCAGTGAGTAACCCGTCTAAACTCGAAGAAGTAGTGACGAGAGGTAGACGTGACACTTACTAGGATCAATAACCAATAACATGATTAAATAAATCTAGACAAGAATAGTAGTCATGGAAATTTACTACGGCATGAAGCATCAATTATGTAAAACTGCAATTTATTCTCATCAGACAAATAGCATTATCACAAAAATCCAAAGTTCCCCTTCCACATGAAGCAATTTATTTAGTAATAATAATAACAAGACTCTCAGTCAAATACATAGCACATCGTATGCCGAAGCGTACGGTCGAAGCGACGCAAAAATAAATGTGCACTGCCGAGGGTCGAGTACTACGAACCATAGATGCATCTATTACCCCGCTCCCGAATCGATCATGCGACGCGGTTGAAATAAATATAAGGCTACCCCGCTCACAAATCATACATGCGACGCGGGTGCTCGTAGACATACACAGAATCATCAGGAAATTCAGGAATTTATCATGGATTATACTTGAAATCAGAGATTTAAGCACTTAAAATTACACATAACTTCCTAATATCATCATGTCAATTTCAAAGATAATAAGCAACTAGGAACACATATAAAGATACAGGTAAGGCACATAAAGGCATACTTGTGAAATCCTAAATTCTACCCGACATAACATAGTAGTAGCTACGCACGAACTCTCGTCACTTTGCGCGTGCGTAGCCCCCGCAAATAAGGATAATTCAATCATTTACATTTACCTATGGGGACAATTCCCTCTTACAAGGTTGGAAAGGAGACTCACCTCGCGTAGAACCTACTTCCCGGGTCAAGAACGCGCCCGAAACTCCCAACTCGTCACCCAAGGACTCGAATCTAGTCAAATGTTATATAAATACGTTAATATACACTCAAAAGTATGAAATTGTCTTACTAGTTTAGCTAATTCATCATTCTTGAAGAAATCTCAAAATACACCCCCGGGCCCACATGCTCGGATTCCGGAAATTCTCGAAGAAAATACTCACCCATAACCTAAGGATCATTAATATACTTTTTTTGTATGATTTCATGGTAGATAAGTGGTGAAATTCTCTAAAGTTCATCAACCCTAGGTTTTCACTCTAACCCCTTTGATTTACGCTAATTGGGTGTTAATCTACCTAAGATTTGATGTAATGAACCAACATTTAAATGAAAATTACTTACCTCTTAGTAGCTAGGCCGAATACCCTCTTGTGAGCTCTCAAAATCGCCTATGGTGGGGAAGAAATGGTGAAAAATGGTTAAGTCCCGCATTAAATGAGCTCACTGCCTTCAGTGATCTCGCACCTGCGGCTCGAGGACCGCACCTGCGGCCTCGCACCTGCGAGCCAAGGCTTACACCTGCGGAAGTTGGAGAGGAGGTTGGGGATCGCACCTGCGGAGGGATTTTCGCACCGGCGGATCCGCTCCTCTGGTGAAAGGTCCGCACCTGCGGTTTTGGACCATCTCCCCTGGGGCCGCACCTGCGAGGCCTTGACCGCAGGGGCGGTCTTGCACCTGTGATATGGGCAACCGCACCTACGGTCACACCAGACCTGGTGCACCAGCAATTGAAGTTGCTGGTTGTTGGCCCCGTTTGGTGTCTGGGAGGCACCTAGGCCCACTCGAGCCCCCGTACAATTATACCAACAAGTCCTAATTCATGTTACGGACTCGCTCGAGCCTTCGAAAGACCCAAATCAACACTAAAACTCAAAATCACACCTCAAAACCCCTAGAATCAAACTTAAGAAAATTCAAGTTCTTGAATTCGGTTCTAATGCGTCGAACCGTCCTATACTACTCGGAATGACACCAAATTTTGCAAGAAAGTCACAAATGACATAACAAAACTATTCCCGATCTCGGAATTCCGTTCGGACCTCGATAACACAAAAACGCATTCCAAATCAATTTACGAACTTAAGGAAACTCTATTTTCGCTATTTGGCGTCGAAATGCTCCCAGGTCATCCAAAACCCATTCCGGACATACGCACAAGTCCAAAATCATCATACAAAGCTACAGGAGCCGTCGGAACTCGATTCCAAGGTCGTTTGCTAAAAAGGTTGACCGAAGTAAAACTTGGCCAAAAAGGCCAACCTTAAGGAACTAAGTGTTCCTATACTGCCCTAAACACTTCTAAATCCCGAACCACCCATCCCCGCAAGTCATAAATCACTATAAGCCGCTATGGAAAGTCTTATTTAGGGGAACGGGGTCCGAATATGCAAAACGACCGGTCAGGTCGTTACATGAGCCATCTTCCTCCCATATTATTTGTCCTTCAAATATAATAAAACGTGTTAACTAAATTAAAATATATAAATATAGTTTGATAAAAATAGATGTAAATATTTCAAGGAATTACCAGCAGTCTCCTCGTAGTGCCCATGCTCCTTGCACCCACACAGTGCAAGGAGCCACCCTTCTCAGATGCTCGGGCCTTCTTTCCCTGTTCACTCCTCTTCTCGAATTTCTTCATGGTCCACTGCCTCAGCATATCCTCCCATATATCTGGTAGAACCCATGAAGGCTTCTTGCTCTTCTTTGGAACAGAGGAGAAGGAATCGGATTGTCTCTTACGGTATTTGAACACAAAATTTGCAAGAATTTCACTGTTATACCGGTCCTCCCAGGCACACTTAGTCTACAAATGAAGTGTGTAACGTTTGATGAAAATATTGTTAATATAATGCATAAATATATAAGAGTTGTTGTCATGACCCAAAATCCATAAAGTTCGTGATGGCGCCGGACCCCACGGTCAGGCAAGCCAACACTTAATAATTAATAAAATTTTTATTATAATATTTTGAAATCATTCCTTTTTCATTTGCTTAAATAATAATTATCGAATTTCTACTAAGTAAATAATAACATCTTTAGCAAGTTTAAATAGTAAATAAATCCTGTAATAAATCCCAGACCCCAGTGTCACAAGTGCATGAGCAAATTTTCTAAGAAATATACAGATACTACATTACTTGTCCGGAATACAAACTGGACAAGGAATTAAAAATGAAAATAAATACAATATTATCTGAGGGAGATTCTATCGGCTGCGGGTCGCCTACGGATGTTGCAACTCTCCTAAGTCTCCAAGTCAGCCACATTGCTATGAATGTACCTGTGCAATAAAAATGCACATCAAGTGTAGCATGGGTACGAAAACAACGTGTACTAAGTAATTGTCCCGCCTAACCTCAGAGAGTAGTAACGAGAGGTCGGATTTGACACTTGCTAGAGGTCAATTTAGTATAATCAAGTGAGACACCAAGCATGAATATCATAGGCAATTTAATAAAATCAGGGATAAGAAATATCAACTTCTTTTACATTTAACACTTTAAACCTTCGTCATTTCAGTTGACAATTTATAATCCACAGGCCAATAAGCAGGTAATAATTATAGAAAGTACGCAACAATTATCATGCACAAGAAATGTCGAGGGTCGATCGTCGCGGACCAACAATAATAAAATGTGCATTGCCGAAGGGTCGAACGGCTCGAACCATAGATGCATCTATATTTTTTCCCGCTCGCGAATCGATCATGCGACGCGGTCATACATAAATAATAAGGTTATCCTGCTCGCGAATCATACATGCGACTCAGGTACTCATAGATACACATATTCACACAAGAAAACCATATTTTTATCAGGAAATTAGTTATTCAAGAAAATGATAAAATCCTCTTTTAAATGAACATGAAAATAGTATTTTAAAGTTTTATGGAGATTTATTTGCCAAATTTGATAGGGTTTCAAATGTTATAAATTTATCCGGAACACAATTATCCAAGGAAGAATCAATTCTCATTCTAGATGATTAAGAAAAGTAAATTCTATCCTTCTTAGGTATTTAATTACTAATTTTATAGTATCACATGAAATTTCATTGACAAGATCAGAAGTACAACAAGTAAAGCATGCTAGTAGGTTCTAGACTACCCGGACATAGCATATTAGTAGCTACGCACGGGATCTCGTCACCTCGTACGCACGTAGCCCCCGCAAATAGTAGCACATATTAAATTAATTCACCTATGGGGATAATTCCCCCTCATAAAGTTAGAAAGGAGACTTACGTCGCTCCGAAGATTCATAACCGGCCTCCAAGCCCTTCCGACGACTCTAATTGATGCACAACGCCCCAAAACTAGTCAGATAACGGGCAAACCAATGACAATATACTTTAATACTTTTACCAAGTCAATTTATATAAATTCCCAACTCTGCTCGAAGAATTGACAAAATTGCCCTCGGGCCCACGCACCCGAATTCCCAAATTTTTCGAAGATAAGGATTACCCATGACTTTACTAACTCCAATATGTAATTTATTCTTAATTTCATGCTCAATTCGCGGGCAAAATCCAAAAATAGACATTCTAGGTCTTTGTTCAAAAATCCCAAATTCCCACCAATCTCATGTCTAATCTATGTATAACCCAAGTGTTTTAGCTCAAAGATAGGAAGAAATCACTTACGTAGAGTTGCTTTGATGTAAATCCTCCATTGAAGCTTCCCAAAATCGCCACACCAAATGAAAAATGAGAGAAATTGGCCAAAACTCATTTTTAAAACAATCTGCCCAGGTGCTTCATCGAGTTGTACCTTGCGCTCTGCAGGTTGTACATCATATTACAATTTTCCCCTGCTATACAGTTTCTATTGAAACGCCCATAACTCCTGGTAGAAATATCCAAATGATAAATGGCTTGAATATTTAGAAACTGGACTTGAAGAGATTTCATTTGATAGGATGTACGCCATATCACTCTTTATATATTCCGAGATATGAGCTTCCAAAGTCGGCTCCATGCATCAGTAAATTCTGTCGAAACTGCCTCACCAGCCATCATCAATCGATCATAACTTTCTGATCAAATGTCTAAATCATGAATGGTTAAACTTTATGAAAACTAGAACTCAAGGACTACAACTTTTATGTTTTGAAAATTCACATATTCCTTATAGATTTTGATATATACGCTTCCAAAGTCAGCTCTGCGATCGCACCAATTGATGTCCAAAACCAGCTGTTGCAGCAGAAAATCAACAGCTCTTTTGTCTGAAATTCATTCCGTTAACCTTCCAAAATCCACCCGAGGCCCTCGGGACCTTAACAAGTTATACCAACATGTCTGAAAGCATGATACAAACTCGCTCGAGGCCTCAAATCACATCAAACAACGTCGAAATCATGAATCGCACCCCAATTCAAGCTTAATGATCTTTAGAACTTGAAACTTCTACATTCGATGCTGAAACCTATCAAATCACGTCCGATTGACCTCAAATTTTGCACACAAGTCACATTCAATATTACGGACCTGCTCCAACTTTCGGAATCACATTCCGACCCCGATATAAAAATTTCCACTTCCGGTCGGATTTCTCAAAAACCTTCAAATTTCTATCTTTAGCCAAATAACTTGAAAATAACCTACGGACATCCGAATTCACTTCTAATCGCTCTCCCAACTCCAGAATCACCTTACGGAGCTATTCCCAGACTTGGAATCCCAAACGGACATCTATATCACTGAAATGCCTTTCAACCCATACTTATGAAATTCCTTATAAAATGCTAACTTCCACAATATATGTTGAAATGCTCCGGGTTATCCAAAGCCTGATCCGAACATACGCCCAAGTCGGAAATCATGATACGAACCTGCCGAAACCTTCAAATCCTAATTCCGAGGTCGTTTACTCAAAATTCCAATCTCAGTCAAATCTTCCAACTTAAGGCTTCCGAAATGAGAATTTTCTTTCCAATTTGACTCCGAACATCCCGAAGTTCAACTCCGACCACACCTACGAGTCATAATACCTGAAACAAAGCTTCTCATGTCCTTAAATGTGATGACCCAAAAGGTCATCTTATGTAATTTAAGCCTTATCTATGTTCCGAGGCTCCGAGAGCCTCCGTTAGTCTTACCTCGTTATGCGTGCGCAGCCCGGGCGTGTAGCCGGGAAGCTATTATGTGAAAAATTGATGAAAAATGAGTTTTGATAATTAATGAATGAATATAGTTGACTTTGGTCAACATTTCTGGTTAACGGACCCGGACACGTGATTTGACGGTTCCGGAGGGTCCGTAGGAAAATATGGGACTTGGGCATATGCTCGGAATCGAATTCCGAGGTCCCAAGCCNTTTTCTGAAAATAATAAAGGAATAAGAAAGTGAATAATTATGTGAAAACAGTGTTACCGGGCCCGTATTATGGTTCCGGAGCCCGGAACAGGTTTATTATATATTAATTGTCTTATTTGTAAAATTTGGTGTAAAACGGGCGTGAATTGAGTGGTTTCGGATCATAATGAGGCTTTGAGATTTTTAAAAGAACTTGAAATGTGGCATGGAAAGCGATGTGATGTCCCGAGGTCCGAGTGAGACTCCGAGACCGAGAATAGTTCTGTGGTGTCAATTATAACTTATCTGTAAAGTTTGATTCCATTCCGAGCAGTTTAGGCCGGTTCGGCATATTTGAAATGAATTCTTGAATTTTAAGTTCCTAAGTGTTGATTAAATAAGTCTTGGGGCTTGATGCGAGTTCCGCTGTTGTTTTTCATGTTCTGAAAGTTCGAGTGAGTCCGTCTAGTGATTTAGGACTTGTTGGTATATTTGGAGGGGGGCTCGGGTGGGCCCAGGTGCCTCCCGGACCCCGCACGAGGCCAAAAACCAGCAATTCAC
>ML242558.1:426-26970 GCA_005239495.1 Nicotiana undulata | reverse complement strand
TAACCGATAAGCCAAACCGTTAAGAGTATATAACCGCCCAATCCGCCCGATAAGCAGCCCTAGTGTAACTTGGTTTTGGTGATGAGGTGGCATGCCATGTGGTGTTCACCTAGTCAAAATGCCAGTACCATGTAGGATTGAGCTTTCACATTGGAAAGCCTGACAGAGGAAAGGTATATTTGAGCAACTTTCATGACGTCAGAGTATTTATGGACGAATAGTATAACATAAGGTAAAATTGTTCCTTTTCGCATATTAATGGGGGATATTGGACCAAATGACACACAAAATAAATATAATTAACATAATTGTATGCAAGTTATATACAAGTTGTATGTGTTTGATTGAATTCTGTAAAACCAAAACATTATATTGTAGCTTTTTATAGAATTTTGTACGACAAAAAAATGTATATATATTGTAGCTTTTGCCTGAATATATATGTATATTTTATAAATAAAATTTAGTTATTTTTGTAAATAGAATAAACCTAGCTAATCGAGTAAATATTGTCCTAATACATATAGGAAAAATTTAATCCTTATGTTAATTGGACCATAGGTATTCAAGAAACAAATTAAGAATCGCATGTGCCTAAAGATGAAAAGTTAAAGGACCATTTTGGTTAAGACCCTCATGTTCTCTCCCCATCTAAAAGCTTAAAACCCATCTCAAAATCCCCTCTTAGCAAGACGGAAGACGAGCGAAGAATAGCAAAACCCCAAGAGAGTAGAAGAAGAAAAGATGAACACAGACATTACCGCATCGGCAAAGCCCGAATACCCAGTTATAGATCGCAACCCTCCTTTCACTAAAACCGTTGCCAACTTCAACACTCTTGACTATCTCCGCCTTACTACTATCACCGGCATCTCTGTCACTGTCGGCTACCTCTCTGGTACTTTTTTTAAATCATTTTCTATTCACATTTTCATATCGATTTGGTTGTTCTTGATTAGTTATATTTAATTTGTGTAGGAATAAAGCCAGGGATTAGGGGCCCATCAATGGTAACGGGAGGTTTAATTGGGGTTATGGGAGGATTCATGTACGCTTACCAGAATTCAGCTGGAAGACTCATGGGGTTTTTCCCCAATGAAGGAGAGGTAGCTAAGTACAGGAAACATTAACTGTCTTTTTATTTTGTTTTTGGATTTTATGGATTTGTTTGTCTTGGTGGAGAAACCATGTAAGAGGGGAGTTGCCCTTTCTGATTTGAATTTTTTGATGAAACTGATATCATGAAATAATCAGACTTTAGTTGTTGCCCTACTGTCACTTGCTTATTCTACTATGAATAATTCTTCTTTTAGGTTGACTCTCTAATTGGTCGCGCCTTTTCCAAATATATAGTGTGTGACATGATGTTCTAGTGTTGGATTGCATTCCTTTGGTATGGTTTTTGCCTAACCTCTATTAAGCACTGACCTGAGGTGATTGAGAACTCAATTGATTTGAATCATTTTAGGCTTACATACTGGGCATTTTCAATGCCACTAGTTGAAGATGTACTGGAGAAGTGCACTTTTCCTGTTTGGGTTATTCTATCTGTGTGTGTATATTTGGTTGAGCTCAAGCAACCTTGCCAGAGTATACTAGTAAATTGGATCATGACTAAGCCTAGGGATGGCAAATGGGGTGGTGCGGGGCGGGGCGGGTCCTAATTTTTTATAATAAAGCGCGGGTCGGGGCGGGTCACGGGTTTTTTAAAACCTAAATCTTGAACTAAAACGGTACCAGATCCTAAATCTTGTACTAAAGCCTAAATCTTGAACTAAAAACAATGGTTCTCATTTAGTATTTTGGGATTAGTTTTTGCAAAGCAATGGTTCCTTTTTCTCGTATCTTAAACTATAAAATACTTGCTAGCTTTTCTTGCTATGTTTGTTATTTATTTGAAAGCATCTTTAGCAATTTGGCATTCTTAGAAACTTTCCAGAATGGATTTCTCAATTATATTCTCATACGTCGTAGCATTCAAATCTACCCAAAAGACTATTTTCAGTACATACTTTACTTTACCTAAGTTACAAATTTATCTTTATTAGTAATTGAATTTTACCTAACATAAGTTATAGTTGTAAGACTATTTTCGTAGATACTTAAAAGTAATTAAACTTTACATACCATAACGGTGAAGTTATAGAAGTTACAAAACCTTAATATGATAAGTAGATTAGTATGGATAATAACGTTTACTCGCCAGTTTACTTTCTTTAAACAAAGAATTATTATAAAATGGTCTCATGATCTACATAAACTGCTAAGAATGGATTTAAGAAATTACAAAATATTATCAAAAGATACCAAATTAAAAAAATTTAAAAAACAATATGCGGGGCGGGGCGGTTAAAAACAGTAAATTTTGTTTTGCGGGGCGGGCGGGTTGGAGTCTTCGCGGGTTTGCCCCGCAACCGCACCGCCCCGCACCGTTTGCCATCCCTAACTAAGCCTGGTATTTGAGTTTTCCTCTCCTGCTCTTTCATGCCCTTCTGAAGCTTTATCATTTACCATGTTTCATAAAGGTATTTGTCCTGTTTTTAACTTTAACTTCAACCATTTCCACTTTGTTAATAAGAGAAGTTACTCTTTTGCCTTCATAGTATATTAGTCTGAAATAATAGTTTTAGATGTATAATAATTGATTTGGAAGTGGGTGGAGGACCAAAACATCATGTTACTAATTGACCTGCATTTGTTTGTGTGCTAGATCTTATCAATTGCTAGAACATCTTTTTCATTTGCAATTTGTATCTTGAAGTGAACTTCATGCCTTCTTTTAAGTCGTCACAAAATAAAAAGGGAACATCATTTCATCAAAACTCAACTGTCCTTAGAACAAATTATCTAGTGAATGGAACAAGTCAACAGAAAATTAACACCCTTGGAAAAGAACCATGGCTAAGAAAAACCAAGGGCCACACAAAACAGAAGAAAACAAAAGCGCAATATGTAGTCACTAACACATATGTACATGATATAAGTCATCTACAAAAATAAGCTACCCCATCCCCAACCAAAAATCATACATTATCCCCAATGCAAAAAAATAATGAAATGCGGAGGGTAGGAGCTCCCTGTGGCGCACTGGGTGCTCTGATGGGAGAATAGATAGCATATCTGCATTTAAAAAAAATACATTTTGGACATATATACCAATTTGCAAAAAGTCATATGAGATTTTCGACTCACCAAGAAGTGACGTCTTTCTAGTTGTTGAAGTATTGATCATCAAGGTATGATTTTTATTTTTCTTTCTTTTTTTGGTAATTAAAGAAATTTTATATACCAACGAGAAACTGTACAACATATAAAAAAAGAAGCAAACATTTGAATATCGATTGTGGAGTTGCATTGAGGATGTAGTGCATTGAGGATTGCCTTCCCTAACACTTACAGAGTCATGCCAGAGCGAGATAACAATACAATAGATCCTTAGAATACATGACGTGGAAGTTCATTGGATTTGAGGTTTAAGAGAAATGTTGAGGATTGGGAGCCGAGCGAGTTTGAAAACTTGGTGGAACTACTTTACAAGCACTTCAGGGCGAATGATATACCGGACACATGGTACATGGCGTGGAAGTTCATTGGATTTGAGGTTTAAGAGAAATGTTGAGGATTGGGAGCCGAGCGAGTTTGAAAACTTGGTGGAACTACTTTACAAGCACTTCAGGGCGAATGATATACCGGACACATGGAGATCGGGTGAGGAGGAATGCTTGTTTACTATCTAATCTTACTACCATAGTTTGTGTGTGTGTGAGAGAGAGAGTCTGCACCAAACAATTGCATCCCTAAGGCACCCAAGAAGGATTGTTTCATCGCGATGTTGGGACCTAGGGGTGCTATACTGACATCGGAAAACCCGAAAAAGAAAAGAATCACTTATGTCAGTTTGTGCTTTATGTGCAAATATTCGGGTGAAATGTAGGATCATCTCTTGTTGCATTGTCAGGAGGCGATGCTGTTGTGGTGGGTAGTCCTGAGTTGGTTTGGAGTGCCATGGGTGATGCAGGCACCACAAAGGGTAGCACTACATAATTGGGCTCTTTGTGGGAGAAAGAGGATACGTGGGCATGACATGTTGCTTCGTTAACTCTTATATGGGTTGTATGAAAGAAGAGAATTAGGAGAACATTTGAAGGAGTGGAAAATGATTTGCAAATCAAAGTTATGCTCTCTCCGTTTCAATTTATATGACAACTTTGACTCGGCATAGAGTTAAAGATTTTTTTTTTTTTGAAACTTGTGGTCTTTAAAGCGTAAAGGGTAAACATTTTGGGGGGCCATAACATTTGTATGATTATAAAAGCTTTTCATTAAGGGTAGAATAGGTAAAATGGAAATTTTAAAGTTGAATTATTTTTAAATATAGAAATATATCATTCTTTTTTTTGACAGACGAGAAAAGTGTGTCATCTAAATTGAAACGGAGGGAGTAGTATGTTATCTCTAGTTTCCTTTTGGTACACACCATGAGGTTCTTGTTTGTGTAAGGTCCCTGTTTGTACAAAAGATAGGGTGCCTTTCTTAGAGAACCATGTTTTTGCATTGATATGCGGCTTGTATAGGGATTCCCCATTAAAATAAAAAAGTGCACCTAAATCCAATATCGAAAGATAAAATTTTTTGGAAGACGCATGTACATTAACAAGAATAAGAAACTTTTGAGGCAGTTTCCTGCCTAAAAGTGAATCTAGCAAAAAGTTGCATATACAATGTTAATGCAGATAGTTCTATAAATGAATTGGTGTAATTATTGGAATGTAAAAGTGAGAAGTTCCCTACTATTTATTTAGGGCTTTCTCTGGGTGCTATAGTCGGGGATAAAAGGATCTGGCAAGGTGTATCAGTAAAAAAACTGGTCCCCTGGAAATAACAATACCTATCGCTTGGAGGCTTACTTTAATTAATAGCGTGCTAGATGGAATACCTACTTATTTGATGTCACTTTTTCCCATCCCTGGCAGTGGAGAAAGGAAGTTGAATTCCATGAGAAGGGAAGGGAATTCTGAAAAGAAAAAAGTTCACCTGGTGAAGTGGCAGGAGGTTATTAAAGATAAAGAAGTTGGTGGCCTGGGAGTGAAAATTTAATACTTCACAATAAAAGTCTGTTGTGCCAATGGCTGTGGAGATACAACGACAATAGAGAAGAGTTATGGAAACAATTAGTCGACACTAGATATGGTAGAAATGAGTTCTGGACACCTGGTGCAATTTCTGTGCCTTCACGAATTGGAGTATGGACGCAAATAATCAAGTTGTGGCCTGAATTTCAGAAGTTCATTGCATTGAAAGTTGGTGATGGTAGCACAATCAGGTTCTGGACAGACGTTTGGTTGGGAGAAGAGAAGCTGATGAATAGATTCCCTACACCATATAGTTTAATAAGTAACAAAAATTGTACAATAGCAGACTGTTATAAAGGGCAGGAGTGGAAATTTAATTTAAGAAGGAACTTCAATGATTGGGAGGTTGATGAAATTAGTCAGTGGAAATACTGCTATGTTGGCAATATCAGAGAGTCAGGAAAGATCAAAATCTGGAAGACTACACCCTTCTGCATCTTTTGGACAATTTGGTTGGAATGGAATAGGAGATGTTTTGAGAATTAAAGAAATCACCTAGCTTTTGTAAAGAATAGTTGCCTTCAAAATTTGTATTTCTGGTGTAAAGGAAATATAGTTGAAAACTTAGATCAGTTTATGGATTTTATAGGTGTTCTGGGAATGTAACTGATGCAGCTATGCTGTAACTTGTAATTTCTTGGGTGGTACTCCTTTAATGAAACCTTTACCTTATCCAAAAAAAAGAAAAAGAAACAGAAACAGTGGTAAAGCTACCAAATACGAATATTCTCGACGGACCTCATTGTTGATGATTCAGTTAATTTATTACTGAAGATGTAAATCTTCCAGGAAAGAAATTATTCATGTGAAGGTTTCATTTTAGCATGTTTCAATCTTGGGAAACGACAAAAAAGAAGAAGAAGAAAAAACAGCTACAAATGAACCGGTGTACTTTGAGCTCATAAGCTTATTGCAAGTTTATAGTGATGCACTATTTGTACTGACTTAGCACCATCTTACTGCTAAGCTTTTCTTATAATATATACGTTCCTTGCATGTTCCGACAAAAAAAGTGCTTATTTGCTGGAAATGGCAGTTTGGGAATGATGGCAAATTCTTCATCCAGAAGGTTATATTTGACAAGAAAACACAATTTTAGGGATGAAGTTTATGTGTGCCCTAAGAGCGCATCACGTGATATGTAGTTAGATGCACATCACAGGTCCGAACCTTATCACAAATAAAAGCTTGGTATTTATGTGGAGAAGGGTAGAAGGGGGCCTCATTTTGCACGGAGTTTCAAACCGGGAACCACTGGCCCTTGGGAATTTCTCGAGTATCAAAAAATAAAAATAAATCCAAGTCTGATTATTGTCTTGATTAGCCAGCAAGCTGGCACTGGAAACTTGTGGAGGAGCCAGGAGGATGGAAAGATCATATTGGTGAAGCAAAATATATAGTAGTGGACTGCTAGTTGCATCTTGAAATTGTAGTGGAGGTGGTAAGATTAAGATGAGGACTTCAAATGCTTCCTTTCAGGACAAGACATTAAATGAAGAAGATAGTGATGCCCTCTTCTTCGGATGTGTCAAAATAGAAGTGCTGCACAACACATATTATTCCTACGATTTCTGCATTAGTTGCTAATGAACTTTCTTTTCCTGTTTCATGCTGAAGATACTAATGACTTGTCTTTTCTTGTTTCTATTTCCGTGTTCCTGTTTACCCTCCCCAGACCCTACTTTGTGGGATTTTACTGGGTAGTTGTTGTTGTGCATACCACTTCAGTGAAGGACAAGGTTTTAATAAAGACCTTTACAAAAATTTAAGCAAGTTATAACATCTGAATCTTCAGCTGCCTGTTCATCGAGCTAGAGTGAGTGCAAATGGATGTGCTGGATAGAGAAGAGACGGTTAGGATAGGTTTTCTTCATTGACAACCATTCTTTGAAAGTTATGACTTGAAGCTTTGAAGCCAACTCTTCTAATGTAGCTTGATAGTTGGAGCAAGGATTTATTCAGTTTAAATAATGATGCCGGCTAGCTAAATATTACATTCATAAATATTAAACTGCGTATTGATGTATTTCATGTTGCAAGAAATCAAATATGGATAGCATGACACCACAAGAAACTTCATATGATGAATCCCTCTTAAGTATTTGTTCTGCATTGGTTGAAGGTCTATTGTGGTTTGACTGGTACAAGTGCTAAAGTTGCAGCATGACTGCAGGAGTAACTTTCATATGACGAACCATGCCTTTTAAATATTTATGTTGAGTTGCTTGCTTTTTTTTTTGTGTGGGGGTGTGTGTGTGGTTTGACTAGCATAATTGCAAAGCTTGCATGAAATCTTTAGGACTTGTTTTTTATGGGGAGGTGTTGCTATTGATAGTATACTGGACTCAGAACGAGATAATGGGGATTAACATATATCCCCCTGGGTTATCTTAGCTTCTTGACCTTTCTTTTGACTAACATTTCTTTTTAGAAGAGTGATGAATAGCTTTATGCTAGATTGAAATTGGTTGTTATGCCTGCAGTAGGGAGAATAGGTAATCTGCATTTTGCAGGTCTCATTGCCTAAAACTTGTGCCAACTGCCTAAACAAGTTACGAATAGGCAGTTGGCATAAAAAAACTATGTCTCGACCATCTTTTGAGCACTTTATTCCATCATGTATGTTCCTTCTTATTAGTTTTAGCGGTCGTTTGGTAGGGATTATAAAAATAGAACTGAATAAGGTGTATTACTAATGTTGGGATTAGTTATACTGAAGTTATTTCGTATCGACTATTTGGTTTGATGTATTAAAAATAACATGCATAAACTTTTTTAAAAATTGTTTGTTTATAAAAATATCCTCCACATGCGTTGGAAAAGATTTTGAAAGGGCAGTTATGTCTTTATATATGCCTATTCATGTATTGAAAATTATGGTATTGCTAATGCGATGGTTTGCTATGTATAACAATAGTACTACTGAATATGGTGTATAATTAATAAATGTATTAGTTATACATAGGTTGAAAAATACTATCAAACAAGTGATTAATAATACCAAAGCTAAGTTGCAAAATACTACTATCGAACAAGAGATTAATATTACCAAAATTAATAGAGAAATACATGCATTATTATTGGGTAACTCCAGTTGGCCCATCTTGCAGAAACTTCAAAATTCGGTACTGCATCTTTTACAATATAAATGTTGGGTCTGTCAATATTTAGAAAGATGTGAACAAAATCATTTGGTTTATTTTCCGGTCCCATGGTCTTCATTTCAGCTTTATCGTTCGTTAAACTACACTTTCGGATGCGATATAGTATTTGATGATTTAAAATTGAAGATGTACCCTCTTTGGTTACGAAGCGACCCACAACATACTGAAAGAGAATATTAGATGAATTATGCAATGACGCAATTTATTTATTTACTATTTATATTTGACAGGAATCAGGAAACAATTTATATATAAAATGTCACTCGAGATTTGTATGCCAAATTAAATCGAACCATTTTATAGTACTGCTCATCAATCATCATTTTATTTGAAAAAAAACAAACAAACAGTATACTCACTTAATAGCAAGAAAACAATTTAGGAAAAAAGGTAAGCGCCATTAATTAAGGAAAATGGAGAGAGTAAAAAACAAGGGAGTGAACGTGGAGACATTTGAGCGAGAAGACAATTTTGTGGTTGTGGTTGATAAACACCACACATAGTAGTAGCCTATTATTCCAAATAATAATTGTACGTTCCCTACCCCTGCAATTGACAATGGAGGCATTGGCTCCAGTATTCAGGCCTGTCGTCTCGAAAATTTCAGATGCCAAACCAATATTCAATCATCAGGCCAATTATTTTCTTCTTATGAAACAAAACAAGCAATTAAGGAAGCCGTCAATCCTAGCCTCCGCCACCGAAGAAATTACAGCACTTACTACTTCAGACCCCGATATCACTTGGCAAATTATTGTTGGCTCTTTGGGTAATATATACTACTCCACTACTACTACTCTTTAAGTTTTTTTTCCTTTTATTGCTAAATTCTTGCCTTTTTACTTCTTTTTTCCTGGAGTAACAAATTAGTGAACTTTCTTGGTAGCCGGTGCGACACCTTTCGTGGTTGCGGGAATCGAGTTCAGCAAGAGAATTGTTAAGTGGCTGTCCTACGATTCAATTGAATATATGCTTCTTTCGAAAAATCTGATTGCTTTTCCCTTTTTAATTTAACAGGTGAAACAAAGGAAATGTGAAGTTTGTGGGGGCTCAGGACTTGTTCTCAAGAACAACAAGTTTTATAAGCGATGTCCTGATTGTGGTACTATCCTACTCCTACTATGTTTTTGGTATTCAAATGAACATGCAGTAGAAAGAATATATAATTAATCCCTGTTTTTATTCATATTTAATTAAACAGGCGGATTTCTACCCTGGCAGTCTTGGAGAAGATTCTTCACCGGTTAAAATCTTTAATTTGAGGAAGCTTCATGCCAAGTTTGACACTATACTATTACTAGGATAAAAAATTCTCAACATGTACATCAAGCATCTTTTGCCTTTACAATTTCTCTCCACTATAATGTACGTTTGTATTCACTTACATGTATAGTCAATTACCAAGTTGCCTAAGAAACTGGAATAACACTACTAACACTTCTTAATTAATAATAAGAAAAAAGGAAGGAAATATGATAATGTATTGGTCAAAATTTGGATTGAACTTAATAGCCTTATTGGTCGTGGTCGAAGTCTAAGCCGATCACGGTTTAGTGACGAAAATCCCTCTCAAGAGAAGCCAATGCTTTGGTCGAGTAGAAATATTAGAAAGCAACGGTAAGATGAGTTTAGGGCAGGGAGAAAGAATATTCCAATAGAATATTCCTTTGCTTGTACTTTTTTAGGGTTTCTAAAGAATGTTCCCTATAAATAGGAAGAGAAAAAGAGAAAAAGAGAAAAAGAGGATCTTTTTCCATTCGCACGAACTAGCAATGACAGGAGAAGGAGAAGAAAGGCTAAAAGCCATAGCGGATGTCACTACTAACCTCATGAATACCATCAACGAGGTTGATGGAGAGTGCGAGGAAAATGTAACGCCAAGCGTTACGACAGGGCGAAGCGGTTCACCTCCCCCCCATGGAAGTGTAACCGTCACGCGCGAAAGGGGGGCTTCCACGTCCACAACCAAAGAAGCACCACCAACGATGAAAAAGCTACTGGAAGCATGGTTGACAAGCACACTAAGCAACTTTCTTGAGAAACCCGCTCAAGGAGCAAGTCCAAACACCGCACAAGCGGATGCTACAACAGCCATTAACGTGCAACCCACCCAACGCCCAACAGGTAACACTAACACTACTGTCGATGCAGGCACTGACACATTCGCAACCATACTGAAGAAGATGGAAGAAATGGAAAATGAGAACAAAGCTCTCCGCGACCAGATGAAGGAGCATCAAGAAAGGGTCGACAAGATACCAGGCGCTCCAAAACTTCTGCCTAAACGAGACGTCGACCGATTCGTCGAACAACCGTATAGCGAAGAGGCAGCCCCGCATGCCATACCCAATACCTTCAAATGCCACCATATTTGAGAATATATGACGTCACAACAGACCTCGAAGATCACATCATTCATTATGTCACAGTGGTGAAGGGCAACGACCTCTCAAAGGAACAGGTACCCTCAGTATTGCTGAAAAATTTCGGCAAAACCCTAACGGGGGAGCCTTAACATGGTATTCACAACTACCAGTTTGGTCAATAACAACGATCGAGGAAATGGACGATAAGTTTGTAACCGCCCAAGCTGGGCCAAGAAGGCGGAGGCCAGAGTCAATGATATATTCGCCGTTAGACAGTCACCTGGCGAAGGACTCAATGACTTCCTCACCCGATTCAACAAAGTTAGAATGAGTCTGTCAAATATATCAGAAGGGATGGATGTGGCACCCTTCCAAAATGAGATGAACAGGAATGGGTCGAGGGGGACCAAAAAATTATTGAGTGGACTCATGAAATATCCTCCCACCACTTGGGAAGAAATCCACAACGATTATTGTGCCGAAGTAAGAGTAGACGAGGATGACCTCAACGGACCAACCCAACGGCTAACGTCAGTCCAAACAGAGCTGAGAAAAGACCGCCACAATGATAGCCGAAGAGACCACTCACGTCCACGTCCCAACTGGGACAGGCACCAACCATACGTCAAAGCGGCTATCCCACCATCTCCTCGCCATACAGAAGGGCCGTACATGCCAAAAACAGGGACTCAACGAAACGAAAAAGGTATGCCTCTACTCTTATTCACTCACAACTTCTGTGTTTCCCCTTCAGAAATAGTGTACGCACTAGAGAAACTCGGACCAAAGGTGAAATGGTCGCAAAAGATGAAGTCCGACCCAAACACTAGAAAGTCGAATGCCCTTTGTGAGTTCCACTAGGACCGAGGTCACAAGACCAAAGACTGTATAGCTCTACGACAAGAAG
Source organism: Nicotiana undulata (assembly GCA_005239495.1). NCBI lineage: Eukaryota > Viridiplantae > Streptophyta > Magnoliopsida > Solanales > Solanaceae > Nicotiana > Nicotiana undulata. The sequence goes on along the minus strand of ML242558.1, from coordinate 15,401 downwards.
TGGTGAACATGCTCAACCTAGGACACCTAAAGGAACTGATGAGCGACCGAGGGAGAGCCAACTTAGGCCGCGGATGAGAACAACACCAAGGCCCTCCAAAGCTACCCTGCACCATCCAAATGTTCATCGGCGGAGGCGACAAAGCCTCCATCAATCACGTGAAGTTCACTACCACACATAAACTGAAGCGGTCGATCACCAGGAACGGTATGATGACCTTACAGACAGTATCATCTTCGATAAGTCAGATACCCACGATTTTGTTTTCCCTCACCTTGACGCTCTTGTCATTACCTTACAAATTTTAGAAACTGATGTAAAAAGAATAATGGTAGACAATGGGAGCAGCGCGTGTATTATCCACCCCTGAGTTTTCGCACAAATGAGACTCGAGGACAAGATAGTACCACGCTGCATAACACTGACAGGATTTGACGATGCAGTTGAGAGAACCTCAGGAGAAATAACGCTACCCGTCTTGGTCGGGGGCGTCACACTAGAGACAACGTTCCACATCATGAACCAGGACAAAACATACAATGCCATCATAGGGCGACCTCTGATATATGCCATGAGGGCCATCCCATCCAACTTGTATCAACTAATCAAGTTCCCAACTCCGTGGGAGATATTCAGCATCCGAGGTGAACAACGCACGACCCAAGAATGCTATCGCATCGCCCAAGACTGTACATACACTCAATAATTAAAAGGAATGAGCTCGGGAGCATAGCAATTACCAAAGTCGGGGTCCAAACCCGACGAACAAAGAGGTCATCAAGGAACCCGACGTCGTGGAGGCCACGGGATCAACGGTAAAAGACCTCGACCCCGTCTAAATAGACAAAAATGACCTCAGCAAAAAGGCTTACATCGGCCATAAACTCTCCGAACCGGGTAAATTTCACAAATTTTTAACTGACAATGCAGATCTATTTGCTTTCTCCCATGCAGATATGCCAGTTATCCCGAAAGACATCACCACACACAAATTGAACGTAGATCCATTCTTCATGCCAGTACGACAAATAAGAAGAAAATTCAACGTTGCAATCAACGAGGCCGCCCACGAAGAGGTGGAGAAACTACTCGCCAACGATTCCATCAAAGAGTCCAAGTACCCCCAATGGGTGGGTCGCCAACGTAGTCATGGTAAAGAAGATAAACCAAAAATGGCGCATGTGCGTGGATTTCACAGACCTTAACAAAGCATGCCCGAAGGACTCATTCCCGTTGCCACACATCGACCAACTCATCGACGCAACGGCAGGCACGAGATGCTAAGCTTCCTGGACGCCTATTCGGGATACAACCAAATCCTAATGGAGGAGGAGGACAAAGAAAAGACCACTTTCATAACTCATCAGGGGACGAACTGCTATAGAGTCATGTCATTCAGATTGAAAAATGCAGGAGCAACCTATCGAAGGCTGGTCACTAAGATGTTCAAGGACCAGCTCAGCAAAACAATGGAGGTATACATAGACGACATGTTGGTCAAATCCAAAAGGAAAGAAGATCATATCGACCACCTAAAAGAGGCCTTCGATATACTAAGGCGTTACGACATGAAACTAAACCCCCAAAAGTGTGCTTTTGGCGCAACCTCGTGCAAGTTCCTCGATTTCTTGGTGTCGCAAAGAGGCATCGAAGTCAACCCTGACAAGATCAAAACTATGGAAAGAATACCTGAAATGCTGACAAGCAAGAAACATGTACAAAAACCGACCGGCTGTATATCCATCCTGTCAAGATTCATCTCACGATCCTCCGATAGATGCCACAAATTTTTCAACATGCTCAAGAAAGACAACGGGCTCCAGTGGAATTCAGAATGCATTAAGGCCTTAAGGGAACTAAAGGCATATTTGTTCTCGCCTCCACTACTTGCCAAAGCAGAACCCGGTGAACGCCTCCTGATATACTTGGTCGTACCAGAGGCTGCAGTAAGTGTAGTGTTGGTCCGCGAAAACAAAGGTACACAGTCTCCAATTTATTATATTAGCAAAACTCTGGTCGATGCCGAAACGAGGTACCCCCACCTCGAAAAGCTGGCTCTGGAATTAGTCATAGCTTCACAAAAGCTTAGACCTTATTTCCAATGTCATCCCATATCGGTGGTTACGACCTCCCCCCTAAGAAGCATTCTACATAAACCCGAACTGTCGGGGAGGCTGGCCAAATGGGCCATCGAATTAAGCGTGCACGATATCACATATCAGTCGCGAACGGTGATAAATTAGAAAGTACTAGCAGACTTCGTCGTCGACTTCAGCACCAAAATAATGCCTGAGTCGAGCAGGAAACTTCTCGTACTGCTCCCAACTTACCCGACCTATGGGTCTTAGCGACGGTGCTTCTAACGCGTCAGGTTCTGGACTAGGACTCGTACTCGAGGTCCCAACAGGTGAAGTCATCCGCCAGTCCATATGGTGCCCCGATATGACTAACAACAAGGCCGAGTACGTGGTCTTAATTGCACGATGAGTCGTCCTTCGATGCGACTTACAACTCGTCGTCAACCAAGTCACAGGGACTTACAAAATCAAGGAGCAAAGGCTAAAAAAGTACCAAACAGAAATCCATAAACTGCTACCGGAATTCGACGAATGCCAATTTGATCAAGTACCTCAAGCTCAAAACATCGAGGCAGACGGCCTCGCTAAACTAGCAGCTGCAACAAAAAGCATAAATGGAAAGGAAAACGCGGTCACACTAATCCACTCGTCGATAGAACAACTTGAGGTACATTCTGTTAACTTAACTTGGGACTGGCGCAACCGTATTATAACATACTTGCAGGAGGGAACACTTCCATCAGACAAGAAAGAAGCCAAAAAGCTAGGTACAACATCATCGATAATGACTTGTACGAAATGACGTTTGGCGGCCCCTTGGAAAAATGACTAGGACCAAACCAAACAAGACGAGTCCTAGAGGAAGTGCACGAAAGCCATTGCGGTTCCCATACTGGCAACCGGGCCCTTGTCAGATGCCTCATACGAGCAAGCTATTATTGGCCCACCATGAAGAAAGAAGCCACCTACTTCGTCAAACAATGCGAGCAATGTCAGAAAAACGCCCCCAAGATACACCAAGCGGGCGAGTACCTCCATTCAGCCACATCGCCCTGGACATCCATCAAATGGGGAATGGACATTGTGGGGCCACTCCCAGCAGGACGAGATAATGTACGTTTCCTTTTGGTTTTAACTGACTACTTTTCCAAATGGGTAGAAGAAGGTGCGTTCGCCCAAATACACGAACAGGAAGTCATCACATTCATATAGAGGAACATTATATGTCGCTTCGGCATCCGCAAAGAGATTAGTTATGATAACGGACCACAGTTCACCAGGAAGAAGACCGCCGAATTTTTTGAAAAATGGCACATAAAGCGAATACTCTCCATGCCATATCATCTTGCAGGAAACGGCCAAGCCGAATCCTCCAACAAAACAATATTAAACATCATGAAAAAGAAACTCGAAGACACCAAGGGGCTGTGGCCAGAACTATTACCAGAAGTGATATGGGCATAACGCACCACGCCAAAAATGAACACAGGAGAAACTACATACTCATTGGTCAATGAGACTGATGCAGTTATACCGGTCGAGGTCGGGGAGACAAGCTTGAGATACTTGATCGGCGCACACCTACACTACTATAAAGTAGCAAGATGAGGGTCAGAGCAGCTTTTACTCGAAGGATCGGGATAGATTTCTCAGAGAGTTATGAATATTGGAGTTGAGTTTCTAGGTAATCTAGTAGTGTTTCGTGTCTTTAATTGCACTTTTCATACTTTTTGATTTGACAATTATACTACGGTTTATACTAATGGTAATTTTCTCATTAATTAACTAATGTCTTTTGGTTGTTTTCTTAATGGATAAAAGGCACTAGGGTTATGACTTTCCCCTAGGCGAATATTTAACGGAATCCAATACCAAATGTAAAGATGTTAACAAAGGGAACATGGCATAGCAAATGCACGGATTTAGACACTCTATACCTCTCGGTAGTTTGCGTGGCTTTTCCCTAATTTCCCCTCTCAAGGCCAATTGGGTGTCAAGATTATGCAAGCAATATTGGCTCAAGTAGGGTTTTACTATCTCTAGGTTTAACCCGTTAATTGGGACTATCAATATTTTGATTTCGTCCCAATTCCTTGTTGGGCTGATTTTCTAGACTCAAGTTCTCTTTCTCAAGAAGAACCCAAGTCAAATGAACACTAATTAGTGTTTGCAACCACTAATTTTAACATGAAAACCACAAATAAGCCCAAATACCAAATACCCATAAACATCTAAGCCTTAATTTAAAGGACCCATTAAACACCCACACTAGGATTGAGCCACAACCCTACCTAATGGGTTTAGCTACTCATAATAACTGAAGAAAGCTGAGAAATAGATGAAGCAAAACCCATATAATTGAATTATAAACTAATATTGAAAGATTCAATGTTCAAACCCTTCTAATATTACTCAAAAAGCTGAAGAAAAATCGTTCACGAGCTCCTGATAATATCAGAGTACAAAAGCTGACCTAAAAATAAGAAAAGAAACTATTTATACTAGGCTGAAGTTTCTGAACAAAAATACCCCTGCGGGGTCACCGCGGACCGCACAAAATGGACCGCGATCGCGGTGAGGCTTTTAGCTTACAAAACGGGGCCTATGAACTTGGCCACTGCAGTCCGCGTAAAATGCACCGCGACCACGGTGGCTTCAGTGCGGACCGCGAAGAAAGGACTGCGGTCCGCGTTGGTCTTCTAGCCTTCAATGTTGATGCCTTCTGAATCTCCTCAGTGCGGACTGCGTAAAATGGACCGCGGTCCGTGTTGGTTTTGACCTTCAAGAACTATTCTCTGAATCTCTCCACTGCGGACCACATAAAATGGACCGCGGTCCGTGTTGGTTTGGCCTTCAAAAACACCTCTCTGAATCTCTTCAGTACGGACCGCATAAAGTGGACCACGGTCTGCACTGGTCAGTTGAACTTGGCTTGTGCTTGTTCTTGGTACTTGTGCAAGTTTCACTCCTTTTTGAGCAGGTTTTTGACTAGTTGTCACCCTTTTTGACTAAACCCTGCAACAAGCACAACAAGTAAGCCTTTGGGACTATTTTTCCTACACTTTTATCCAAAACTTAAGCAAGAAAGAGTGTAAAATAAGGTAAAATCTCTAGTTATCAACTCCCCCAAACTTAAGCTTTTGCTTGTCCTCAAGCAAACAAAATAAGCCCACCCATTTTTGAGTAAATCCAAGAAAATTCAGCTGTCCTAAGGTAACCTCTTCTAGCATCAATTGGGACTAACAATTGCCCTCAATGCAAATGAATCATTAACAACATTTGACCTTTAAAACCATGGATTTCAGTGCGACACAAGAGCATCAAGAGTTGACTTGACTCATCAACGAAACTCTTACTACTATTTTGGTCATTGTGGAACCTAAACTCATACTCCTCAACTCTCCCTAAGAAAACCTCACTTTAAGATTGTAACACTCAGAACAAGGAGAATGGGAGTTCACTCATCTCTCTCAAGGAAAAGACTCAAGTCCGGCTCAAAGTACCATAGGCTTGCCCCTTATGTGAGTCACTACTAATGTAAGCTTCATTAGACTCAAAATCATATAGGACTTTTGTGGAGACATATTGAAGGATTTTGGGTTCAAGGTAAGAAATATTTGGTCTAAGTGGGTTCCATCTTTCCTTAAGCACTTCATTTGTTTCACTTCTTGCGCACATTCTCTTGACTTCTTGAGTCATTAACCTCTTTCTGAGGGGTTAGAGGGACACACTGTCACACCTTCTTGTTCAGTTCAATCATTTTCTCCTTTATAAGCATTCCACACCTTTAATTTCTTTCTTTTCATTGATTCCCTTTCATTTCTTCTAACTTGCTCATTCTTTTTCACTTTTTGCTTTTCTTTCCTTTCTTTTTCATTGCCTTTCCTTTTTCTTCCTTTTGTTCTTTTTCACTTTGTTGCATTTCTCGTCTCTCCCCAAAACTTACGTTTTTTCCTTGTGCTTAGGAAAGAAGGGTGCCAAGAGAGGGTCAGAACGAGTGAAGGTTTGTATCATGGTTCATGAAAGAAATATGTATAAGGCTCAAAAGGGTTGACTAGGGAAATTTTCATTGGTAGGATATGGAAATGTTCAAGTATCATTCAGATCAAGGAGAGCCTATAATCATATCTCAAGTCAAACTACACTTAGGATTTCACCTAGACAAACATTCAGGGCAAGTTCTAGACTAATGGCACGGGACTTGGACTTGCAATTCAAATTCTCACCACTCAAGATATGAGATTCCTAAAGAAATAGAGTCGGGGGCCCACAATGACCTTAGCTATTATTTGAGCAACACAATGGTCCCGAAAAACCACTTGATGATTATCGGCCAACACAAGAGTCTCAAGATCACGACTTTCACCATCCTAAACACAACGATTTGTTTTTGACCATAGGATCAAAGGAAAACGTGTTAGGCCCAAGTGAAGCTTTGCTTGAGTTACCATTCCTTACCAACTACTATTTACACAAAAAGCAAAAAGAAAAACAGACTCAAACCCTTAAGAAGGTTGTCACACCATCCATCCTTGGGAAGAGCCACCCGGTTCACACAGATTCCACCTTTGGAAAAAATCGTGGTATTAATAAAACCAAAGGCTTATTACATGCGCAAATTCAAAACAAGAAGCTACGAAAACAAAATAAGAATCTATAAAAAGGAAAAATGCAGAAAGTAAAATGCTTAAAGTATAATGAGTATATACAAGAGGGGATTTAATCAAATATACATAGGGGGGAATGAATATATACATTAAAAAGTAACTTTATATACAGACCAAAAGTGCAAAAATATGAAAAGTACTAGAATAGTGAAGTTATGTACATACCAAAATAAAAAAGAAAGCATAATAACAACGAAATAGTATCAAATATGTACATTCATCCATATCCAAAATAGGGCTACCCCCTCAAATGAGAGATAACATTGTCCTCAATTCTAACTAACAAAATAAGCTCAAAAAGGAGAAAGAGTCAAGAGAAACTCCTTATAGGCCCTCCGTCTGCATAGGATCCTGAGTATGGGTCCTGGGGTCTGTGGACTATATGGGAGCCTGTGACTGGTCCTCAGAACCCTGTGTCTCCATCGGGACCTGGACCTCCTCTGTAACATGGGCCTGTACTGGCAACTGTGGCTGACTCGAGGTACCTCCCTGCGGGTCCGCCAATTCTATCACAATGCCCTCAGTACGGGGAAACACTCTCTTCCTCTTTGCTGGCCTCTCTATCTCCGGCTCTAGCTTAGGCTGGGCAGCAGGGTCATGCAGCAGCAAGTCCAATTGCAAGTGATCCTCCTTCAGCTTATCTACCTCCTTTCTTAACTGCTTCATCGACTCCCTGGAGGCATGTGTCTTCCTCAATTTCTTAGTCTCCTTGGAAAGCTCTTTCAATGCATTTCCATGAGTGCCAACAACGTCCAGAATCAACTTTTGGTTATCAAGGATTTTCCTGGTTGGCCAGAAGTTCCTCGAGAGTGTCCTCCACAGACTGTGCGACCTGTGGCGGAGGAGGTGCAACTTGGGCTGCCACCGTCGTGGAAAGGAAAGACAACTTAGAAGTAGCTTCCTGCATCCAGTTGTTGATACTGGATAGGGTCTGGCTCAGATGGTGGGAAGTTAGAGGGTATGCCCGTGATGAAGGAATGCCTGGGGCTGCTGAAGTGGAAGGGCCTGGAGCAATGTCTGGGTGGCTGACTCAGGCTGAGTAGATACCACTACCACCACTAGCTCTTCAGACTGGACAGTGGAAGCAATGGATTTTCCTTTGAAGTTTTTGCTCTTGGGGTTATCATCGCTCTGTATGCTATACCAGGAGAATGGGGCTTTGGGCTTTATCTTCACATCAAACCTCCTGCCTTCTACCTGTTGGTCCTCAAAGTACATGGTCAAGAAATTAGGGAAGGGGTAGGCTCTGTCGCCTTCATTTACCGCCCGGTTAATGACCCTTGACATCACATTCCCGAAATTGATCGGGAACCCTGCCATGATTGAGGCTATCAGCACAACACGCATGAGAGGAAGATAATTTTCATGAAATGTTGGGTCTATCCTGCTACACGAACGTCTCCCAACCTTTGGCTTCAAAGTTTAAAGTTCTCCTCAGAATCACCTTCCCTGCTTGCAACCAGTCTGGGATTTCACCCGGGATTTCCAAGTGCTCCGCTAGCCATGTTCGGGCCTCATCCCCCGCTTTCAATTTCTCCAAGTACGCTGTCTCATCCTCATCATAAAACTCTAGGTAGTTGTTTATTTCAACCCCATCAAAAGCTATAGTCAGATTCCGCACCTTAGTCGCCTTGGAGTCTTTTTTCAGATAAGCCAAATTAGTGTAGAACTCCTTGACCATGTGCTCATTTGCCTCCGGCATCTGGCAAGTGAAATAGTCCCAGCCTTTTCTCTCCCTAAACTGTCTCCGCACATTGGGGTTGTCCGGCAAAAGGTCCCATGTGATGAATTTGCGCTCCACTATTATTTCCTTTCCGACCACCATTCCCGAAATTTGTGAAAGGACGGTTCACTCACAAACCGATCTTGCCATGCTTCAGGTTTTCTTGTTCTTTCAAATACCCCTACTTGGGGTTCACCCCCTGTTTGGGGTTCATCCCCTGCTTCTTCTTCTTCTTCTTCTTCTTTTTCTTCTTCTTCTTCTTCTTCTTCTTCTTCTTCTTCTTCTTCTTCTTCTTCTTCTTCAGAGTGCTCACCCAATAGTGAAGCTGTGGATGAGGTGGAGTATTCATGATCACTCCCTGCAGTTGAGCCCTTAGACGACTCAGAGTGTGCTGATGCTTGGGCAGGAGGTGAGTTAGAAGGTTCATTTGTAAATCTAAACCTCTCCGGGAAGTCTGGGACAAACCCTGGTACCGACTCTAACTCAGATCCCTCTCCGGAGGGTGCATACTCACTTCCCGATTAGGAAGCAGCTCTCTCCATGGCCCAGATTGTTTTTCTAGTTTCTTTTATTGCTTGCCGGACTTGGGGAGTTAGTTTGATCTTTCCCTTTCCTCTCCCCCGAGAGGATTCACACTTTCCGCTTGGTTTACGACCACCACCTCTTGATTGGACCATAATCTGCAAGTTCAATTCATTTAAAGATTGTTAGTATCCAAGCAGTGTATTTATTCATGAAGAAAAAAGGTAGCAGAACTTTGAATTTGAGTTGCAGAAATGGCAGACCGTGGACCGCACAAAAAAGGACCGCGGTCCGCGTTGAGGTGGGGTTCAGACTACCCACCTCTCTGAAAATGGTCACCGCGGACCGCATAAAAACAACCGTGGTACGCACTAACGCACCGCGGACCATAACAAAAGAACCGAGGTCCGCACTGGGGTGGGTTCAGAATACCCACGATGAACACTGCGGAGCACAAAAAACAACCGCGGTCCGCATTAAGGCACCGCAGAACGCACAAAGAAGCACCACGGTCCGTACTAAGTCCCAACCTAGGGTTCCAATTTTAATTTTTAATTCAAGTGTAAATGCACATGTTATTGATACCCTAGGTGCTTCATCAGTGTATTTAAGTAAAATGGGTCTAAATTAAGCATTATGAGCAAACCCTACACACGATTAATGGATTAAAGAAGAAAAAGTGAGAAATAAGAAGAAAAACTACCTATTAAACAAGAAAATAACAAAATTAAGAAGTTAGGGAGATAAAATTAAACTTACTAGATGTAGGATGAAGATGAGATGAAAGAGATGAATTTCTTGAACTTAGCAATGGGTATGCACAGTGAAAATTTTACTGTAGAGCTAACAATGAGTGAAAAGTGTAAAATGAGTCCCTCAAGCCCTATTTATAGAAGTTTGGACTGGGACCCACGTCACTTACCCCACCGCGAACCGCATAAAATGACCGCGGTCCTAAACTTTTCTGGGCATCTGGGCAAATGTCCACTGCGGTCCGCACAAAATGAACCTCGGCCGCGGTAGTCCACCGCGGACCGCACAAAATGGTAGTGCGGCCGCCGTGGAAACTTCAGAGAACAAGGTGTTTGTGAGAAAGCTCCACGGACCGCATAAAAAGGACCGCGGTCCGCACTGCAACCAGAGAACTAGTTTTTTCAACTTAACCTTGTGCCCTGCATCAAAATAATCCTACAACATCCCACAACTAGTTAGTCCAACAACAAATCCTACACTACCAAGAGAATCAAAGAAAAACAAAAATAAAGAAACATGGGTTGCCTCCCAAGAAGCGCCTGATTTAACGTTGCGGCACGACGCATGTTACCATGTTCAATTGAGCTTCATCAAAGCCACCACGTGGCTATCTTCAAATTTCCCAAGGTAATGCTTGCACCAGTGCCCATTTACTCGAAAAATCTCCCCATTTTTGTTCTTGAGATTGAGAGCACCAAAGGGTGTAACCGTACAACTTCAAACGAGCCACTCCACTTTGACTTGAGTTTGCTCGAAAAGAGACGGAGTCTAGAATTGAAAAGGAGCACCAAGTCTCCCACCTTGAATTCCCGTTCTTTGGCATACTTGTCATGGAGGTACTTCATTTTGTCTTTGTACAAGTAGGAGCTAGTGTATGCATGAAATCTGAACTCATCTAGCTCATTCAAGTGATCAACTCAGAGATTAGCAGTTGTGTCCCAATCCAAATTCAACTTCTTCAAAGCCCAAAGTGCCTTGTGCTCCAACTCCACTGGAAGATGACAAGCCTTTCCATACACCAACCGGTAAGGTGACATACCGATTGGGGTCTTGAAAGCGGTCCGGTAGGCCCAAAGAGCATCATCAAGTTTCCGGGACCAATCAGTCTGGTTAGCATTCACAGTCTTGGCAAATATATTCTTGATTTCACGATTGGACACTTCCACCTGGCCACTAGCTTGAGGATGGTACGGAGTAGACACTTTATGGTTGACCCCATACTTCGATAGCAAGGAATCAAAAGCCCTATTGCAAAAGTGAGACCCCCCATCACTGATGATGGCACGAGGTGCCCCAAATATTGTGAAATATGCTTCTTCAGAAAACCAACCACACTCCGAGCCTCATTATTGGGCAAAACCACGGCCTCAACCCATTTTGAAACGTATTCCACTGCCACGAGTATGTAAGTGTTTCCACAAGAGCTCACAAATGGCCCCATAAAGTCAATACCCCATACATCACAAATATCCACCTCTAGGATAGTAGTGAGAGGCATATCATCTCTCTTGGATATGCCACCCATTCGTTGGCATTCATCACATCGCTTCACCAACTCACTAGCATCCTTGTATAAGGTAGGCCAAAAGAAACCACAATTAGCACTTTGGAGGCGGTCCTTGCCCCTCCATGATGACCACCATAAGGTGAGGAGTGGCAAGACTCAAGAATCGATCCTTGTTCTTCTTCGGGCACACATTGCCGGATGACACCGTAGTTGCAAATCTTGAATAAGTACCTTGGTTTCGTAGGAGCAAGTCAGAAAGATTAAGAATTAGAACCATCTGATTTAATTCGTTCTCAATAGCCACGATCCCAATAAAAATCCATGCTATCCCTCATAAGTTTCTTCCTTTGGTTGGAAGAGAGCTCACAAGGAACAACACCGGTTACAATATAATTGGCAATGTCCCCGAACCATGGCATTTCTTGCATTGACACAGAAAGAAGTTGTTCATCAGGGAAACTATCATCAATTTCAAGCCCATCACTAGGTCGACCTTGCTCCTCCAAGCAGGAAAGATGGTCGGCCACTTGGTTTTCACTCCCTTTTCTATTAGTAATCTCCAATTCCAACTCTTGAAGCAACAACACCCACCGCATGAGTCTAGCTTTGGAATCCTTCTTGGTCATGAGATACAGGAGTGCCGTATGTTCAGTGTGAACTATGACCTTGGCACCCATAAAATAAGGACGAAATTTCTCCATTGGAAAGACTATTGCCAATAACTCCTTTCTCGGTGACAGTGTAGTTCATTTGGGCCGAGTTCATTATTTTGCTAGCATAATAGATGGGGTGAAAGATCTTGTTCACCCTTTGGCCCAAAACCGCCCCCACAGCCACATCACTAGAGTCACACATTAGCTCAAAAGGAGAGCTCCAATCCGACACAGTGATAATAGGTGTTGTAGTAAGCTTGTGCTTCAACAACTCAAATGCGCTCATGCAATTCTCATCAAAGTGAAATTTTGCATATTTCTCTAACAATTTGCAAAGAGGATTGACCACCTTAGAGAAGTCCTTAATGAAATGCCGATAGAACCCGGCGTGCCCAAGGAAGCTCCGGACCCCCTTAACCGAAGTTGGAGGTGGAAATTTTGAAATCACTTCAATATTCACCTTGTCCACTTCAATTCCATTCCTCGTGATTTTGTGGCCCAACACGATCCCTTCTTCCACTATAAAATGGCACTTTTCCCAGTTCAGCACTAGGTTGGTCTCTTTACAGCGAGCGAGGACTTTGCCAAGATTTCTCAAACACTCATCTATGGAATCCCCAACTACACTGAAGTAATCCATAAACACCTCGAGGAAGTCTTCCACCATATTAGTAAAGATCACCATCATGCACCGCTGAAATGTGGCAGGTGCATTGCAAAGACCAAAAGACATTCGGGAGAAGGAAAATGTACCAGAAGTACATGTGAAAGTGGTCTTCTCTTTATCCTCCGGGGCAATCAAGATTTGATTATAGCCTGAATACCCATCCAAAAATCAGTAGAAAGCCCGACCCGCAAGCCTATCTAACATTTGATCCAAGAAGGGTAAGGGGAAATGGTCCTTGCGAGTCACTTTGTTTAACTTGCGGTAATCCATACACACCCGCCATCCTGTGACCTTTCTTGTTGGAATGAGTTCATTTTTGTCATTTTGGACCACTGTCATGCCACCCTTTTTAGGAACGCACTGGACTGGAGAAGTCCAAGCACTATCCGAGATTGGGTAGACAACCCCTGCATCAAGCCATTTGATTATTTTCTTCTTCACCACTTCTTGCATTGCTTCATGGATCCTCCGTTGGTGTTCTACGGAAGGCTTTGCTCCATCCTCAAGAATGATTTTGTGCATGCAAAATGCGGGGCTTATTCCCCGAATGTCATCAAGAGTCCATCCTATGGCTTTCTTCCTTCTCCTTAGCACTTTTAAAGTGGAGTCTACCTGCAATTGGGTTAAGCAAGAGGAAAGTATAGCAAGCAAAGTACGAGAGGGACCAAGATATTCATACCTGAGGTATGGTGTAAGTGGCTTCAACTCCAATGTAGGTGGCTCTTCGATTGAAGGCTTTGTCGGAGGAGTTTTTCGATTCTCCAAGTCCAATGATAGCTTTCAGGGATCATATGAATAAGAACCCATGCCTTGAAGGGCATTGGTAATTTCAAGTAAGCCATCCACTATGATGTCATCATGGTTCAATAAAGCTGCCTCCACTGGATCTTCAACATTAATCATAGAGCTTGCATCATCAATAATGACCTCGGTGACAAGGTCCATTAAAGAGCATACTTCTGTGATGTTGGGCTGCTTCATTGATTTTCACACATGGAACACAACCTTTTCATTTCCCACTCAGAAAGTGAGCTCACCGGCCTCCACGTCAACTAAGGCCTTCCCCGTTGCAAGGAAGGGCCTTCCCAATATGATGGGAACCTCATAATCCACTTCACAATCCAATATGACAAAATCCGTGGGCAAAATGAACTTGTCAACCCGCACCAATACATCATCAATGAATCCTAGAGGCCTCTTCATAGTTCTATCCGCCATTTGAAGACGCATAGAGGTATCCCTAGGTTGACCAATCCCCAATGTTTTAAAGACCTAGTATGGCATCAAGTTTATACTATCTCCAAGGTCACACAAAGCTTTAGCAAAATCCGCACTTCCGATTGTACAAGGAATGGTAAAAGTTCCCAGGTCTTCAAGTTTGGGTGCCATTGAATGCACTATGGCACTCACTTGGTGAGTCATCTTAATGGTTTCACACTCCATAGACCGCTTCTTTGTGACTAAGTCCTTCATGGATTTAGCATACCCGGGCATTTGCTCCAAAGCTTCAACCAAAGGGACATTGATGGAAAGAAGTTTCATCATATCGATGTATTTCTTGAATTGATTCTCTTGCTTTTGCTTCGCCAACCTTTGAGGATATGGAGGAGGGGGCCTAGGAAATGGTGCCTTGGCTTGTGGGACCACCGGTTCTGGCATATCAATCACGTGTTCCCTAGATGGGTTCACGTCCCTTTGCAAATCCTCCCCATTATCATGGATATCAATTCTCACCTCACTAGTAGTTGGCACTTCCACCACTTGCTCAACTTCAATTGGTAACTCATCATTTGGCACTTCATCATCATCAACAACAATTCTCGTTTGTCTAGAAGAGCTCGCTTCACCGCCTTTTCCACTTCTTGTGGTCACCGCCATGGCGTGACCGGTATTATTCTTGTTCCCACCCTTAGGGTTCACCATCGTATCACTCGGTAGTTCTCCCTTTGGGCGTGTGTTCAAGGCATGAGCAATTTGGCCCATTTGTACTTCAAGATTTCTCATGGAGGTGTTGTGGGAAGCCAATTGAGCATCGGAGTCCGCATTGTGCTCCATCATTTTCTTANNTGTTAGTGGCTTATTACATGTTGGTTATTCTATTATTTACGTGTTAGAGTTGATAGGCTTGGAATCGAAATGGTTAAATGAGAATTTAGTCACTTAGTCCTTAAGAACAACCTTAAAATGGGAAAAAGTCAACTAAGAGTTGACTTATTAGTAAACGACCTCGACAGGTTTATGGAATTGTGTACATGTTCTGTGTGTTTATATTTCTCAGACTGTGATTTATTTTCATTACTACTGAGTTGGCGTACTCATAAAGACTCCCTGTGCCTCTGTGCACAGATCCAGGTACTAGTTCGCAGCAGTAGCTGGCGCAGTGTGGTAGCAGAAATTTCACGGGA
>ML242557.1:0-22616 GCA_005239495.1 Nicotiana undulata | reverse complement strand
TTCAGTTGGTTAATTAAATATATAATTAGATGTACAAATTTCCGACCGCAATTGGTCGGAAATGTGGAATAATTTTAATCAAGCGAGAAAAAATTGTAATAAATAATTATTTTTCAAATTAGATAAAAGGTTGACTAAATATTTGACCAGTTTCCGACCGATTTCGGTCGGAAATTTGATAAAGTTTCAAAAATAATTATTTTTCGAGCACTATTGACTAATGTTTGACCAATTTCTGACCAAAATCGGGCGGAAATATTATTTTTTTTGCTGTGACCAAATTTGTTGACTTTTGCGACCAACTACTCTAATTTCCGACCGATATTGGTCGGAAATGTTTTGGACGAAAATAACCTGATTTCTAGTAGTGTATAACAATATTACTCTCGTTAGACCAAAAAAATGGATCATTTCTTGATTTGTGCATGTCATCATTGCAGAGAAACCATGTTAATTTTCTCTGTAATTCCAAAGTTAACTTCGTTTGAATATTGTTAAGTTTGATGACGTAATTGAATCTCTCCAATGACAAGATTTTTTATTTTTTATTTTTTTTTGGTTAAAAATGAAAGCAGAAACTTGCAAAGAGTACTTGGCTACACAACTGAGTTAAAAACTCTTAATTTCTTCTAAATATAATAATTTTCACTTATTTTATTGATGACAAAAATAAATTATATGAAGTAGCATGTGCAGTCATGAGTTCATTTAATTCAGGAAGTTATCAGTTGGAGAGGTAAATATAGTTTCAAAGCTAGAGAAACTATTACTTTATAAATATGTAAAGAAAAAATTATGCTATCAGATTACCTTAAGGTAAATTGTAGATAATTCATTAGACGTCGATGTGAGGTGTTTGACAAATTCTAACGTGATTTTAAACCTCATATATAATAAATAAAATTAGGTGAAGAACGTTATTTTAAGAGGCATAAATATTACGTACGTCTGACTATCCTTAACATGATTAAGGTCGGGGCGGAGTCACAGTACGTGTTACGGGTTCGACCGAACTCAATAATTTTGGTCCAAACCCTGTATTTGTCATGAGAAATTCATTGAATATGTACAAATTCTTAATTTAGAACTAAATAACTTAAAAGAACTAAAATTTCGAACTCAAAAACTCAAATTCTGACTCCGCCTCTGATTAAGGTCGCCAAATGTCTCAAATATCACATTCAAATATCTAAGGGCTTTGCTTTCATCTCTAGGGAACGCAAAACATAAAAAATAAAAGAAACCAAATACAGATGGGAAGGGGAAAGAGACATGGTTATAATCCTAATGAATGAATGTTCTTTCCTTTTTATTCAGTTTGTTGTCGATTTCATGTGTCAATTGTTACTCTTTGTACTAAGTCATGTCGCACAGAAAGGTGTCCCTATTCAATTGGGAAAAAACTAACAAAAATTGACAGATGAATAGAGAAATAACAGCAGAACAACCCCCACCCCTCCAACAAAAAAAACAAAATACAAAGTCCCAAATGTTAAAAAACTCCATTTATGCAACATGTGTTGAACTGTCAAAATGGTCCCAAACCCAATTGCAGTACAATGTCTTCATAGTAGATGACATCCGCTGACACATTTTTTTTGAAGCATCATACGAACTGACGAGAATTTAATTTGGACTATTTGGTGAATGTATACAGAACTTCTATAACATGATCTAGTGAAAAATAAAGAAGAATTCTGGATCATAGTATTTGATTAGATAGTAGAAAATATTTTTTAAAAGATATGTAATTTAATCCGACACTATATGAGATAAAATAAGTAAGGATGGGCCGAGGAGGGAGCGGTGATATTAGGATACGGTTGGGGGATGGCGAATAGAATAGGAAAAGTTAAAAAAAAAGTTTTGAAAAATATTTTCAGTACTTTTGGTAGGGAAATTATTTTTCCCCGATTCATGTGAAAAATATTTTCAAAATGTTTAGACGAACCAAACATAAAAGTTAGAAAATAATTTCCTTCTTGCCGAATACACCCATAAAAGTTGCATTATAGGTGCTGAAGCCTTACAATGCAAATATACCAATTTTTCTCGGCATATTCCACTCTCTTCTATACATTGAAATGTCAATAGCTTGGTTTATTCGGTTACTTCAAAAAAAAAATTATATCATACCAATTTTTTCGTACAATTGTATAATTTTTTTTGAACCATCCAACCATATATTCTTGTTTGAATTTGCTATATGACCCAATCATTTTTCAGTACTTTAAAAAGAAATCATATTGCAATCAAACTTCTAATAGGATATCTCATTTGTAATATAAAATATTAGAAATTTCCAACTATTCGACTTTGCTTAATTATATCTCTTTTAGACTTGCCCACAAAAATTACCCCATAGTTTTCGCTGCCTGGTCTACAAAGTCTTCTCGTTTATCCATATGTAATTTTCAACAACGATGAGTGTATCCATAGCATTTGATTCATGTTTCTTTTAGTAAAAAAAGGTGGGTAGCGGGTTGATCACACTAAGTACATCATATATATATATATATATATATATATATATATATATATATATATATATATATATACTAGGTGATGTACCGGTGTGATGCACGCGCCCAATTATTTTATTTTTTTTGAATTTTTACCTCCTATAGCAAAGGTTGATACCTTATTTACTTTAAATAATTAAAATTTTAAAAGATTATATTCCATAGCTACCTTTTGATTTTTATAGCCAAATATCTATTTATGGTCACCTCCTACCCTTATGCCATAAAATACGCTGCCCTCTCTTTCTACCATTCCCTTCTCGGAACCAACAAAAAAATCCGCACTTCCAACCGGGGACGCAACAGCTCCCGCCGCCGAAGACGCGTGAATCGGGCCGGAATTCAACGCATCAACAAACCTATCCTTCTCTGATTTCGAATCCTCAAAACCAAAACTTCGACTCTGCGGCACTCCACTTCCGACGCTCGACGGCGAATTCGCCGGAAATAGAAATAACCTCAATCTAGCTGGTTTAGGCGAAGCTCTATAAAGACGATCATACTCATGCATCATGTGTTCGAGATCATCTTCATTACTAACTGAAATCAAGGCATCTTTCAATGGAGGTTCGACATCTGACATAGGGTAAATTGGAGCTGACAATGGAGGTTCGAAATCTGCTATCGACGAGACGACATTAGGGTTATTCTTGAACAAAGACGACAGAGTTTTAGTGCTGAGCAACTTGAAGAGTCTGCTGCCTTTTTTTCATTGTATTTCAATGTATCTCGTTGTATTCGGAGTTTTGGGGCTGAGCAACTTGAAGAGTCTGTTACCGTTTTTTTTAAAATTGTATTTCAATGTATCTCGATGTATTCTATGTATTTCATTGTATTTATTGTCTTTTTTTTCATTGTATTCCAATGTTTCTCGCTGTATTCCATGTATTTCATTGTATTCACTGTCTCGCTATATTCCATGAATGTATTCATATTTTTTTTAATTAATATAATTTATACATTAAGATGTATTTATGTATTCAGATTTATAATTGAGTTTGTTGAGTTATATTATGAGTCTATTTGTGTTAATTAATTCACTTTCCGTTTAAAAACAGCTGAACAGACCATGAATTGCGCTATTTACATTACTGTATTCACAAATACATATCATGAATATAGTAGAATACAATAATCTGTCTAGCTGTAATCCCCTGTTTCACGCCGTGAATACAGTCGAATATAATAATCTGTTTAGCTGTAATCTCATGTTTCACGTGAGAAATGCTACTGCATTCATGAATACAGTAGCTTAAATACATCGAATACACTCTAAAAACCCTGAAAATATAGCTATAGGAAGTAATATAGTAATGGTAGCTACGACTAGCTAATAACCACTAAACAATAGTGGCTTGTGAAAATTTCTCTGTTTTTTTTTTTCCTTCTTCTTGTTTTCTTCCTTTTAATATTTCTTGGTCTATTGCTAATTACACACTTTCTACGTCTTTAGGAAAATAAGAAAGAGAATAGGCTTTTTTATATAACGTATAGAACCACGATTACATGTATTGTTATTTTTTTTTTTGCATTATGTGCATTTTAATTTTTCTGGAATCGTATTACTATACAAATCACTTTGAAATACTTGTCGAGTTTAATGCTTTATTATACAAAGATTAGTTAATAATTCTAGTTGAATTTAAATTATTTCTACATAGAGTTTACACCTTTTTATTTTAAAAAAAATTGCACCACTAAGCCTTAAATTAATTTCTATTAAATAATAATTAAAAAGTCAGTTGAAAAATATGTCGTCATGTATTTTTCTCATTGTTTAAGTTGAATGATATATAGTTTTATTCTTTTAGTATTTTCAGTTGTATTACTGTATTACTTTTTTCTTTCTATACTAATCAAAATTTGAATAATAAAACATATTAATATTATTCCTAAATAGTTGATGAAAAAGTATTTTTTGGTTCTTTGAAATAATAATCGTGATTTTTAATTATTAAGAATTTTAACAAGAAAATTTGTATTTTGTTCTAGTTGAATGACATAATATTATGAATAGACTAATATCATCTAAATACTAATCAAATTGACCTTAAATTGAAATATTGCAGCTTTTTCTAGTTTCATTTGTTGAGACTTTTTAAAAAATAATTAAATGTATATTTATGTATTTTGAAATTTATATAATATTGAATTGTTATGGGATAGAGTATGTATTCAACTAACTTCGATCATAGAGGGAGAAGTATAATCCTGTAAGACGATACTTCTCATACTTCCTAATATATAATGATTTTTACAAGAAAAAAATTTCACAAATTAAATGTCTTAATTTTTACTTCAGATATTCTCAACTCATATTTTAGAGAGGCGATACTTATTATACAATGTTTACCTTGAAAATGGTAATAATAATTAAATTTGATTGAGTGGTTCTAAAAATATGTAATTTATTCTAGCACTAGTTGTTTAAGCAATAGATGCTAAGTGTGAATTAGGGAAATAAGTTTTGAACCAAAGAAGGCAAAGATATGCAAACCAGACTGCCTGAAATCGGGGCCTTGATTTGGTCGAGATAGGACCTCGGGGTCGGGACTCGACGATAGTAGGGGGTGACCGATGAAGGTTTAACAATTCTAAGGGCCTCGAAGGCGGCTATTTATGATCAATGATGAATAATAAATGAAGAACAGTAAATGAAACACAATAAATATGAAAAATAAATAAAATGAATCAACAATGAAGAATGTTTGAGTTAGAGAGCAGAGAATGTTCTTGTTCTTGTATTAAATATCATGTATGTTACAAAATGACAAGGGCCCCCTTTATATAGGAGAGGGAATCCCAACATAGTACATATGCATTCATTACAAAGATACACAACTGGTACAACTACTTAATATCACGGTACAAACTTGTACTATTCTTATAGACTTGGTCAGCTCTAACCATGTGCTTTTTGGGAATTCCATCTTGTCTACGATATTCACCGATTTGCACTTCCCCGAGGTCGATCGTAGGAAACCCTAGGGGTCGATCTTCAAACTGTATCTCGAGCCTTCCAAAGACGGTCTGTGGAGCGCCGTAATAGTCATAAAATCAGACTCACTGAATTAGCCGTATACAGATAGTCCCCGCGTTTATTAGAGTGAAGCGATAAGAAACGGTCTTGAATTCTTTCCCCTACGATGGTCTCATCATGACGTCATCTCAGTTAGAGCATTAAATTCCTAGCTCAAAATCTGCATAGGGATCGTTGTCAGCACGATTACCGAGAAGCCCTCAAACTGCTACCGGTTCGACCCTTCCGCTTCTCAAACGTTGCCCAAGTGTCTTCTATAAATACCCAAATGTTCTCCATTCATACCTTTACCATCATCTTCAAGTTTTTAGAGAAAAGTTCATCATCTTCTGCATTCATCTTTTCTTTGTGCTTGCTTCTTCATCTTCATTCTCAAAAACTTTGTTAAAGTTATGGCAAAGACTTCTAAAACGGTACCCTAGAAAGAGGACACCACTTCTTCTTCACGCCCGTCCAAGGGCAAAATAAAAACATCGCCAAGCATCGAGAAATGCATCCCCGATCATTTTGACACAATTTCTGATCTTTCAATCAACAGACCTCCTTCCACAACGGGCTTATGTGAGCCCATGTCACAATATATCAGTGTAATATCCCAAGTGTAGAGGGTAAAATAGACTGCCACTGTGGGGAGACAGTTCAAATAGAAATCCCCAAAGCCGAGGAAAGCATAGTAACTTACAAAGCTGGCTTCCTCAGCGTCTACACATACCCTTTCACTCTAGGTCCTGTAGACTCTTCTTCTTTTTCGCCGATAGACCCGGTAATTCTTGAATTTTACCGTAAGTACCTGGTGACCCTTTGTAAAATATATCCTTCCTTCTGGAGGATTGTATATATGCTCCGATATTTCTCTAACCGGGTTGAGGGAATGACCTTCACCCTCGACCATTTGATAAGGTTGTATAGCCCTCGTCTCTTCCGAGGGGGTTTAATTAAGCTTCAACATCGGTCTGCGAAGTCATTTTTTGTAATCATCGATGAAGACAAGGACCGGGGATGGATGAATCGATTCATTATAATAAGAACCTCGGACATCATCCCTGCCGAGAGGATGCCATTCCCGGAGGAATGGAATATGGCGCGTAAGTATCACCATATCGAATAATTTTTACTGCTCCTTCTTCTTCTTCTAAATTTCTTTCTTTTGATTATGCAACCACTGTTTGGTTCCCCGACGCGGTTCAGAATCTACTGGGGTGGGTTAAGCAAATAGATTATTCCTTCTCTTACGACAAGCGATCTTGGTGTGATTTGGCCAAGACGCGGTGGCAGGACAAGAACCATGGTAAGCCTTCCTTGCTTTTATTGTCAGATCATAAGTACGCTTTGTAGCAGTAAATTTTTGATATACCATGCCCGTGCAGGCCTCAAGGAAGGCTTTTCGATGAGACCTCCCCCTCCCGGTGAAAAGGGAACTTCGAAACCCGACAAGGGTAAGAACAGGAAGAAGGAGACATCAAATGAGTCTCCAAAATCAAAGAAAACCAAAGTCCGCAAGCCTAAGTACGATGCCACGGTCTTAACCTCGGCTGCTGCGGCGAGTCTGCGTGCCGCAGTAGAAGATGATGACAACGATGAACGCTCTTTGTTAAAAAGGGTAAGACGGAGTACTGACGCTCCGAAAACTATTGAGCAGGGAGCTTCTGAGTCGGAGGTGGCCGACTTGAACCAACCTCGAGCATAGGAAATCACCGAGGAAGGTGAAGTCCCCGAGCCTCACATCGGACATGGTACATTCTGTTCCAGCGAATCCTCAGCTGGCAAGTTCGGAGGGCTTGGATATGAAGTATTTCGGGGCCAAGCAGAAACTCCGATAGAGATCGAGGTTGTGAGAGGCTTTGATTTGGGCCCTTCATTTTCCCCAAGGGAGATAAGGGATGCTCGGGACAGGGGCGTTGCCGATGTGGGGGTCTCTCAGGGAGAGGAAAATACATTCAAAGATTATTTCATCGTCCTCGAGGAGGACACCAAACTTGATGCCCTTGTCTCCCTCGAGGATGCTGGAAAGCTCCAAAAGCAGGTAATCCCCTTCGACATATCGCTTGCGCTTCGAATTTCTATCTTTGTTTTTCTAACTTTTTTCCTTCATACTGTAGGTCAAGAAGTTGTACGATCATGCCTTTTCTAAGCTTTAAGATGAGCTTTCTTTGCGTGAAGAGGAGCTCGAGAAGCTCACTGCGGAGCTGAATGCATCCAAGACTTCTTCGACTCGAAAGGACGAGGAGCTGACCGATCTTCGAACCAGCCCGGAGGGAGTGCATCAAGAAAGAGCTAGCTTTGCCGAGCAGGTAATATGAAATTTTTGGGCTCATTCTCTTATTTCTATAAGTTGACAATTACTAACTTGATTTGTTTTTGCAGATCGAGCAAAAGAATGCTCTGGTGGGGAAACTCCGGGAAGAGGCTGCAATCAAGGATAAGGAGATCCTTGAGATGAAGTAGAAAATTGGGGCCGTCCCATCAATAGAAAATCGGGGAGAGTAGACCTCGTCCCAAGATCTTCTTCGGAGTGCCCAGGAGGAGGTCACTTCACTATCTGCGGCTAAGTTTGAGGCCGATAAGCACGTAGCCTCATATAAAAGAGATGTTGTTGCGCCAAATTGGCCTAGGGAGATATCTGAAAAGGCCGAGCTAAAGCTGGTTCGGGATATTTCCCATGCTCGTTCCCAAGCCAGGAGACAAGCTCTCGAAGAGGCAAGTGCCAAGGGTGTCGATCTTTCTGCGGAGATCGAGAAAATCAGGGCCTTGGAAGAAGAATCGACACTTTAATCTTCTTCAGATGAGAGCTCCGGTAGTGATTCAGATAGCAGCAAGGGCGAGGAGTAGATTCTCCCACTGTTTTTGCTTTTTCTTTTCTTCCTTTTTCTGCATCGGCTCCTCGGAGGAGCTTTGTAATGACACCTCTTTGAAATATATTTTGGGAATACAAAAGGATTTTTTGCTTCAAGTCTTTTATTTCAATGCAAAAATAATCTCTTGGATTTCGATGTTGGCTCTTAAGAGACCATTCTTGAATAATAAAGCCCTCGAGATCGGTTACCATCTCGGGATAGATCGATATGCAAATCTTGATAGCTCCTTTTGGAGCCTAGAGTTGTAACAACAGAGATCTTCGAGACCGGGTACCATCTTGAGGTTGGATTGATAGTTCCTTTAAAACTTGTATTTGTAGTAACCAAGGTTCTCGAGATCAGGCACTATCTCGAGGTTAGTTCGTTATTGGTGGCTCCTTAGAGCCCATGATTATAATAATAGAGACCCTCGAGATCGGGCACCGTCTCAAGGCCAAACTAATAGCTCTTCTAGAGCTCATCCTTGTAGTAATAGAGGTCCTCGAGATTGGGTACCATCTCGAGGCCAGATGGATAGCTCCCTTTTTTGGAATCCATTTCTGTAGTTGCAGAGATATTCGAGATCGGGCACCATCTCGAGGATAAATTAATATCGATAGCTCCTTAGAGCCCATAATTATAGTAACATAGATCCTCGAGATCGGGTAGCATCTCGAGGTTAGGTTGATAGCCCTTTTTAGAGGTCATACTTGTGACAATAAGGATCCTCGAGATCGGATACCCTCTCGAGGCTAGGTCGACATTGATGTCTTCTCAGAGTCCGTGATTTTAATAATAATAGAGATCCTCGAGATCGGGTAACATCTCGAGGCTAGGTTGACATCGGGATCTCGGTAGCTCCTTAGAGCCCATACATGCTGCAACAGAGATCCTCGAGACTGGGTACCATCTCGAGGGTAGATTGATGTGGGATATCGATCCTTGAACGATGTATGGCAGCGTCATTTATGTGACATGACCATGAAGTGACCGGGGTAGTCCTACCGGTATACTTCCCCAAAAGTGGTAATGGCCTGGTCAGAATTAATTGGCCTTTGAAGTACGCGAACAATCGTCGCTTGCTCTATATATGAATTCGCTTTCTTCCCATTTGGAGGCTTTGCCATTTTGTGTTGTTAACTTTTCATAAGGCTTTTTCTCTCTCGCACCAATTCATTTAACATTTTAGTTCAAAGTTTCCGCTTGAGTTTTCACCTACTTGTGCCAAAGTAGTCATGGCTGCCATGCCCAAACCCGCTCATCAGGAAGAGGGAAGCTCAGCTTCTGCTTCCTACCCGTTCGGTGGTACACCGCCAGCATCGAGTGAGCAAACTTCGAGCTGCTTTGTCTCGAGGAGGGACATCCCATCAATAGAGGAGAAACACCTCGAGGCAGTGAGGAGAGACTACGGATGGGGATAAAACGTGGTACTGCAAGTACCTTCCCAGGAAGAGAACATCATGGCTCATGTAGAAAGGTTTTTAAACGAATATACGTACCCATTTACGTTGGCCCCCCTTGACAGAGTCGTTCTCGAATTCTGTCAAAGATATCGAATTACCCTGGCACAGGTTCACCCGTGATTTTCGAGGATAGTATTGATGACAAGCTTCACCTTAAATCTAAGAAGCCGAGTCGGTGGGTTGGTCATGGTGGAGAGAAAAAAAAATGAATTGAACTTAAAATCTTTTCTAGAGATATCCATTTTCCGGGAGAGACAGATAAGATATCTCGACATACCGATGTTCTGATACCACCAGAAACAGGAAAAAGAAATTCCAAGGAGTCCAAAAAGGTGAAAAACNCCCGACATACCGGCGTTTTGATACCACCAGGAACAGGAAAAAAAAATTCCAAGGAATCCAAAAAGGTGAAAAATTGGATCTATGTCCAACGGATTACACCTAGCAAGAAAAAGTTTTTTGTTTTAGTTCGACATGTCGTCACATATGAAATAACGGACGATATAAATTTAGCAACCCTTTTTCCACCGGATCCATTGTAGGAAAGGGATAATGTGCAACTTCAAATTGTCAATTATATCCTTTATGGAAATGGCAAACTGATTCGAGGCATTTCTAACACAAGTATTCAATTAGTTCGGACTTGTTTAGTATTAAATTGGAACCAAGACAAAAAAAGTTCTTCTTGCTCTTCATCTAATGTCTCCAAGCCGGCCATAATAGAACCCAAACTAAGCCCGGCGGGGGAATGCTTACCGATATCGAAGCCATTTCGCTCGTCCCTCTTTCCTTTCGAGTCGCGGAGAAAGTCGGGCTCGAGTTCACCCTCGGTCATCTCATCAGATTGTACCAGCCCTTGCAGTGCCGAGGCCTGATTACTTTACAACGCCGGTCCACCAGGCCTTCTGCTGCCAGTATTGACGAAGATGGGGATCGAGGGTTGATGAGTCAATTTGTTTGAGTGCAAACCGTCAACATCATCCCCGCAGAATTCTTACCATTTCCTGAGAAATGGAATTTCACACGTCTGTGGCACACTTGCATTTTTATCATTTTTGTTATTAGTGGAGGATGACTCCTTAATAAAATTTTCTTTCTTTTTCTGCAGCGGTCTCGTGGTCGCCATATGAGGTTCCCGACTTGGCGAATTGGGCTCGAAAACTAATAGCTTGCTCATCTTACGATGAGCGTAAGTGGGAAGTCCTATCTAAGGCTAGATGGGAGGCCAAACTCCATGGTGAGTACCGTTGAGCTCTCTCTTTGAATGGAAAACTTTCCTTTTTTAACAACTTCTGTAGGTATTGGAGATTTCTCCGATATGAGGCTGTGCCCTCTTGGGGAGGAGGAAAGGTCGTCGGATTCAGAGCTGAAAAATGATAATAAGCGGAAGGAACCCTCGGTAGGCGAGGGAATTCATAATGGAGCAAGGTCTGCCCGGAGGCATAAAGGAGATGAAGTTGAACCTGTCAAGCCCGAGATCTCTAGTCTCGGGAGAGCGGTTCCTTTTTTTCCATCATCTTCTTTCCCCGTTGAAGCTACTTCGAGGGATCCTCGAGTTCAGGGGCCGCCTGAAGAGAGTAGAGTTCCGAATGATTATGTCCCTTCTCGGGGTGGTTCAATTGGGGCCGAAGAGACCAGACTATAAGATGCTCGTTTGGCCTTCGAGGAAGCTTAACAGTTCTGTTCTTCGGTAAGCTTCGTTGATATCTGTGATTTCGCTAGCTCCGTGTTTTTATCTTCCAACTAAAGCTTCATTTTTCATAGGCTTTTGACAGGCTCAAGTCCGTGTTGCTCCGCTTCGAGGCTCAATTGCGAAAAGCCTTGGATGGGGAGAAATCCCTCGGGCTTCTTTGTGATAAAAGAGAAAAGGAATTTATGCACCTTCAGTACAAGGTGAGTCGAAGCCAAGACTAAGAAGGCCTCCTCGAGAGACATGTAACCTTTGTTTTGATGGTATGCATGATTCTTCTCCTATCTTCGGAGGCTAATATTCTGATATTTCAGTTGCAGAGAAAGACAGAGGATCTGGAATGCCTTTGGGGAAAAGTTGGCCAGGCCGAGTATGAGTGCAATGGGATAAGGGCTCAGGTCGATGCCCACGTTGCGTCCAAGAAGAATGTTTTGGCCAAGGTTTCTTCCCTCGAGGTGCAACTCTCGAATGCTCTTGAAAGTGGCTCAGTCCAGACGAGTAGGATTGTAAGGCTCGAGTCTGACCATTTAAAGATGAAGGCCGAGGTCGTGGATGCCTGGGCTAAAGCCGAAGAGATTCGAGCTAAGGCCGACAAGAAAGTGGTTGCGTATCTAAAAGATGATGCTGATGCTCGTGCCGAGCTGAGAGGGGCTTTTGACCGAGAGAGCATAAGCAATGAATATGCCCGATGCAGATCCCGGAGGGAAACCCTCGAGGAGGTCCATGATAGGGGCTTCGATCTCTCGGAAGAGATTGAGCAGGCCAAAGTGGATGAATACGACGCAAAATTCCTCCTATCCGATTTCGAAGACAATGAGAAAGGGGCCTGCTGAACCGCAGTCCCCGAGGGGGAGGTAGACTAGGCTTTCTGTTTCTGCTTTGTATAAGACTCCTTGTGGGAGAACTTGTGAATGTATATTTTTAATACATATATATGAAAAATATTTTGATTCTTTCAATTTGCTTGTGTTTGTCTTTCTTGTCTTCCAAATTTTTATGTTTGTCGACGATTAGCCAAATGAACTGGACTTCGAGGCAAAGCCCTTAGTTATAAAAATTAGCACTGAGGCTTGTTAATCTGGCGTTTAAGCTCTTACGCATGGGGTCTATATGACCTTTAATCGGCCCGTAGGCTTTTTGATTTTGGCTCATAGGCTCTTATGCATTTGCCCTTAGGAATTTTAGTTAACGGTTTCGGGCTGAGTCCTCGAGTCAGGTTACGACTTGAACTCATCGACCCTTAGGTTTTCGAATTGGCCCTAAGGATCTTTAAGATGGCTTATAGGCTCTTATGCATTGGGTCGGTGTGACCTTTAATT
This sequence comes from Nicotiana undulata, assembly GCA_005239495.1. Classification (NCBI taxonomy): domain Eukaryota; kingdom Viridiplantae; phylum Streptophyta; class Magnoliopsida; order Solanales; family Solanaceae; genus Nicotiana; species Nicotiana undulata. Next base: position 9,748 of record ML242557.1, on the reverse strand, counting down.
GGCCCTGAGGCACTTTTGAGCTGGCCTATAGGCTCTTACGCGTTGGGTCAGTATGACCTTTAGTGTGGCTATATTTTTCCCTCGTTAAAGACTATTTGAAATTTTTTTGTTTGTCCGACTCTTCGACGGCTCCATAAGAGCCTCGATTGTGAGTCGTTATGTGACGATAAATGAGCACCTCAGGAGGTTTTGCTTGACGACTCAACTTTTTCGAAGCCTTTTCGTTGTTTGGATCCAACATGAACATGATCGAAGCTCTTTTGCTTATGCCGAGGGTAGCTTGTTATTTTATGATGACTGTCGGGCATACCCGAGTCACGTTAGTTTGGTCGTAGCCTTGTGACTGTAGTCATTGTACTTGGCCGCAGCCTTTCGACCGTAGTCATTGTGTTTGGTCATAGCCTTTCGACCGTAGTCGTTGTGTTCGGCTGTAGCCTTTCGATCGTAGTCGTTGTGTTTGACCGTATCCTTTCGACCGTAGTCGTTGTGTTTGGTCGTAGCCTTCCACTCCCCGAGTGAAGTAGTTTCAGCGTCTATATCGAGGGTATGCCTTTTGAGGGGTCTTACAAGTTCGAATATATAGCCTTGACTTTAATATCGGGATTATGCCTTTTTAAGGTCTTTTAAATTGGACATGACTTGCTTGAGGTATTACAGTTTTGGTCATGCCCGTAGGACTTATAGATTTGATTCCCCGTAGGACTTACAGATTTGTTCATGCTCGTAGGTCTTACAGATTTGATATCGCTGACCATGAGGTCTTATGGCGTCGAGTTTTGATAACTTCGATGGGGTGACAGTCGATGACAGTTCCCGAATCATCGAAAGTTTTTGGCTCTGGAGTTGTTCCTTGTAAATTTGATATTGCCTCATTGAGGGCTTATGAGCTCGAGGTTTCCGGCCCTGACGTCTTACGTCTTCGAGTTTTTGATGTCAGTCCCCGAGTGTTTGGGGGATTTCTGGCCCTAGGGCCGTTTCTTGTGAAAATAACAAACTTCTTGGAAGCGCAACGAGTTTCGATAGCGAGAAATATTCCTTTGAATACTTGGTACAAGTATACATAGCTTTCGTCGTTGAGGGTTTGATTATTCTACACGGACACGGCTCATTCGACCATTTGGTCCGATACATTAATCTCCTACCGAGACTCTTTGGCTCATTTCAATTTCTCCGAGAAGGTGATCTCCCGGGGGGATACCCCCCAGTATTCGAGGTTGATTGAAGAGAAGCCTTGTATACTTGATGAGTCTTCCTCAGGTAGCATATCGATGTTGCCTCGTTAAAAACCTCATCGGTAAAACCCATTTGGGATAAAATCCGATGTAAGGGAAAAAGAGCGCGACACATGCTTTAAAATCTAAGGTCTTCGAGATGGAAGGTGCTTTGATTCTTTAATCGGACACCTGCACATAGGTCAGTTGTAAAATGTAAACAAAAAAGGAGACAGTAATACCTTAGTTGTGATGACGTTCGAGCATCGATATGCTTTGAGTGCTTGTACCGAGGACACGGTACGGTCCTTTATTCATCCCTTTGCATGCAGTCGAGGATGTATCTTGCGACTGCTACTGTTGATACCCAATTTTTCCTCAAATTATTTTAATTTTGCATATATACCTTCCAAAATCACTTTTTATAATAATTAGTATTTTTCCATAATTTTCCATATTTTTATTAATTTCTTTTCTAATTTATTCAGTACTTTATATTCAATAATTATTCATAAATTATATTATAAATAATTTCAAAATATTTCCTAGATCAATATATCATTTGTAATCCTATTACGATTTAATTATTTCACAAATTAGCCAATTTGGCATTATTTGGCTATAATTACAATAATTTTGCAATTATAGCCTAATTGTACATTTTATACCATCTTAATTCAATAGTTAGTCATTTTATATTTTAAATATTAGTTAATTACCTTAATTTCACCTATTTAGCCTCAATTACATTTTATCTAATTATTAGGTATTTTTATTAATTATTTATCTATTTAAATGGGTATTTAACAATTAGCCTTTCTTATTTAAATTATAACCTAATTCGGCCTAATCCCAACCCCAATTAAAACCAGCCCAATTACACAACCCAATACCCAAGCCCAATCTCTAAAACCCACTCGACCCAACGTCTGATTAAATCCTAGCCGTTGATCAATCTTGATCAACGACCCAAAATCGCCCCTTCCTAAGTTAACCCTAAAGACTACCCCCCTCCCATCCTCATTTGCCCGGTCTCACTTCTCTCATAATCTCTCTTGTTCTCTCTGGTTCTCTCTAGAACCTTCTCGTCTCCTCCTCTCTGGTGGAGTCTGTTCATCTCCTCTGGCCACCTCCCTTGCCGGAAGTTATGTCCTCTCATCATCTCCTGGCCCCTGCTTCACCCCATGCCGGTCTGACGATACCTTGAGGCCCTCAGGTGAACCTGGAGCGGTTCAACTCCTACCCATAGTCCCTCATGCCATTTTTCGGCCACCTCCGGCCGTTTGAGTAAGATCTGTGACTTCTCCAGCTAAGGCCGGTGACATTTTTAAGGTTTTCTTATTTTCTCTGGGTTCTCTGAAACCCTAACTCCTAATTTTTTTCGATTTCTTTTAGATCTGTCTTAGATCTGTGTATGTTATGAAGCTTTTTACATGTTTTCCTTCAAAGAATCCTTCCTATTTCTAAATTTTCCTTCATCTAAAAAATTAGGGTTTCATAACCCCTCTTTCAAAACCATTTTTTCACTTTTACTATCATTCTACGATTCCTTCTATGATTCAACGATTTATTTGAAGTTTTCTTTTCATTTTGATTGATTATGCTACCCTAGTTTTTCCTAAATTCTGAGTCTATCTTTAACTAATATGTTCGTTTAAATGCATGAACTCTTATTTCTCATAAATGTTTAGGTTTCCTGTGATTTTACCCTGTTTTTGTTCATTAGGGTTTCTGATTATGTTCTCTTTTGCTTATATCATGTTCGTCCCGTTTAATCCTTTAGTGTTACTGCTTTGTCTCTAAACCTGTATGATTTTGCAACTATAAACACTAGGGTTTTCGACTCTTTAATTCTACCTGTTCGTTTAAATGTGTGCTAAACCTGGAATCCCTAATTCTATGTGATTCTTTGCCTTGCTATGCTTTTGCTTGCCTATTATTTTTCTAATTGATTTTATTCCTGTTCGAATCCCTGACTCTCTGCAACTTTACTTTGCTAGGGTTCCTGATTTATTATTTGCACCCCTGATTCCTTGAGATTGAAGAACCTTATTCTTACTGACTTCCGACTTTTAACTTATTTTCTTACCTTGTTACATGATTAATTGGTTGCTAATTGATTATTATTTCCTTAATTGATATCTTCTGAACCTAGTCCTAATTGCTTACTTGTATCAGGTTAAAACTGTTTCCTTGTGTGTTGTATGCATCAAAACTTTCCTTAATTGTTATTTTGCCTACTATCCGTTTAAGTTTAACCCCTTCAATTAAGGGAATACCTAATTACCTGCTATACTTACACTGTCTGAATATTCCCTCAAGCTATATATGGTCCCTTTCCTTATTTTGTTACTCACCGTTTGAATAATTCCCTTAATTAGGGGGATACTTGTACTGATTGTGTACTAACTGATACTCAGTCCCACAATCACTAGTTAATTCTGATTCCTACCTTATTGGCCACAGTTTTCAAAACTATATATACACAGTCTTCTTGTTTTGCAAGAAGACACACAGACACGAACTAATATGTGCAACTCTCTCTCTCACAACTAAACTTTCTCTTCTGTGCTACTTGCTACTACTCTAAATTAGCCGGCTACAAGCCAAGGCTACCTACTGTGCATCTCCTATTTTCTGCTTTGTGTTACTGCTTTCTGCACCCTACTGGTATGTTCTAATTTAGATTTCAATCTTCAAACCAATATGTTTCTATTACTATTGAAATTCATTGTGTTTCCAATCTGCTTGTATCTATTATTCTGTTGTTCAACATGTAACTAGGATCTTGGATTTTATCTGGTATGTCAAGTTCTGCCTTATTTATTAGCATGCCTTTGTGTGTCCAAACCTTCCTTCATGCGAACCTTTCTGCTTATGTTTGGTATAGTAGTTTGGGTAGACTCTACTGTCTTGAACTGTTTGGTCTTGTTATGTTAGTATAATTCTATGTTTTACCGTGTCCCCAATCCCCTGAATCCCCTGAACTTTTGGTGGTGTGTTGCCTATTACATGTTTGTCATCATGTGTTCTATGTGTGCCCAATCCCTAATACCCCTGTGTGAATGTTTGGGTGCTGAACCTGCCTTGGTTCTTTTGTTCCATGTGTGATGTTGAACATTTTTTGGTTCTGAGTTTGATCTGTTGCTTGTTTATTGGCCCACTCTTCTCAAATCTGTTTTATTAAGACAACTCTCTCCCCATTTTATAAAACTATTTCAATTGAGTCTCTCTTTTCAAAACTGTTTCTTACTTAAACTCTCACCTTACTCTTAGACCACTAGGTTTTGCCTCTTTTGTGTGAGCATCGCTTTGGGACCCTTGATCTCCCTCTGAACTTTGACACACAAGAGTTGGCCTTCCCACACTGCACTTACTCTATCTTGGCTATGAAATCTGGGTGTGAGCATTGCCCGGGAGCCCTTGAGGTCCTTAGGGAACTCTGACACACCCGAATTATGATAAAGGTTGTGAAACAATACATGTCACGGAGGACCTGAAGACTTGGGCCTATTATGAAGGCTCCCTATAGTTAACTTCTTCTTTTCTTACTTTTAGTTATTGTAATTCATATTCAGAGGCCTGTAATAATTATTTGTAAAGACAATTATGGGGTTGGATAGTGAAATGGGTGGGTGATATGCATGCGGTAGTATAATTAAGGGTAGAGATCATGTCTCTAGGTTTACTTTTCTATATGCGCAATAGCAACCATGTTTAGGTACAACATGCCAAGCATGCCATGCATATCATGTTACTTAGGATTTATGGGTATTGTATTCAGCATCTCATTACGCTTAGAAATTTTGTCTATAGGGTAAATAACAACAACAAAATGGATATTATGATATTCTGCTCATGCCTACATGTTCTGAGATATCATTTAGAAATCCTGCCTTAGAATAAATAATGTTAATAAAATTGTAATCATGTCTCATCATGCCTACGCACTTAGAGATCATGTTTCTAGGTAAACAACATTAAAAACTATCACCTGTGCTATTCTTGAAATTGTGCATAATGCTATGGTTCTATGTGCATTTAGAGATCCTGTCTTAGCAACTGCATAAGCATCATTCTGCGTTAGACAACATGTTATAGGGTGACACTCATCTAACCACACTTAGTCTAAATACAAAACAGTCTTCCTGTTCTAATAAACTGGTAACTTAGTCTCTGAGTATCTACAACACCTAGAATTGCATGCTATTAAGTATAACAACCTGGAGTTATCAATAAAGTTGGGCAACTGCTGCATATTATTCTACACCCCTAGGCAAACCTTAGGTAATTAGCCAAAAAACAAAACCAGAACTGTCTCTGTGATTACGTTTAATTGTTAGCATGTTAAAATCAGTAGGCAAGCCTGATTAGGACTTCCTCTCTGAGTTATGTAATGTGACTTTGCTATTATCCCTTAGACATTATGCTTAGGACCAGAATCTGAATTTAAGACCTTAATTGTGTATGAGATATGTTGTTTATGTGTAATATGTGTGGAGGTTTACTTGAGCCTTTATCTGGTTTCCATGCTTTTCCCCTTAATTGAAGTCCTATCTGTTTTTATTATGTGTCGCCTTAGTAATTTTAACCTTTTAAAACCTAAGGGTCTGCCTAGAACCTCCCTTATAAGATATGAGTCCTAATTTCCTCCGAGACTGATAGGAAAGGGACGAGTAACAACATATTTCCTCACGCCCCTTTTTTCCTACCGCAGGGGTTAGGTACGGAGAGATCGGGTTTATGACATTTTGGAAAACTCCTTAAAGGAAAAGGATTTAAGGAAGAGTCGCCACCTAAAGATTTTGTGGTGCGTTAGGGCACCTAGAGTAGATAACTCATGAACTAGTTTGCATTACCAGAGATTGGGTAAGGGCTTGAAGTTATCCCAAGGGGAAGGTGTTAGGCACCCCTCAAGATCCACAATTGTGGGTCGCAGCCAAGTAATTTTGTGAATTTGGACATTAAACAAGTGACAAGTAAGGCTCACGTAAGAGGGGATTTCAAGCAAGTACAAAATCTTTAAAGGGTTTTTGAAAAAGAGACATGAGAGTAAAGCATTTGAAAAGAACTATCCTAGGTTTAAAGTAATACGGATCACATCAATGCAATACCCGATATGTCACATCCTCAATGAGGGGCTACACGTGGTATTAGCGCACCGGCCATCATATCCGTATTCTACCCTTCCCACCCCGTAAAGGTTATTTAAAGCGTGTGTGTTGGTCATGAATGCTTATTGCGTGCTATTACCCGTCCCGTTCTATAAGTCCCGGAGGGTGTTTGGGACTACTAATCCTACAAGGTGAGTACTAGGCTGACCCTCAGGTTTTAAAGGATAAACTCTAATCGACAAGAAAAGAAACAATTAGGACTTACACATAGGGGGTACACATAAACAGATATATGGCTCATATATCCCTCCACAAATAAGGCATGTAGATAGCACGTCTCAAGCACAACGAAGTCTCAGATTTCAGAACATAAAACAGGGATTCTCAGTGTGAAAACAGTAGCAAACATAGGGGTTTTAATGAGTTTCAGAAAAAGATGCATGACTAATTTTTAAAACTGATGTAGTTTATAGGCAGTGTAAAAATAGTTAATCTCTGATTTTATCAAACGTTGGGCATAAGGCTTGCCTAGGCGTCTGAATACGTGTTGATTATTTTAAGACATAGGCGGAATGCAGATCCTTAGACTTGGTTTTAAAAAACATGTGATGAGAAATGCAGATCCTATAGGCATGGTATCTAAGAATGCAAATAAGGTATATGAAACCAGTTTTTGGTTTAAATGCGAAAAACGTTTTCAACCATTTGGGAACATATTTTAGCGAGGTTATTAGCTATGTAAACGATACAGGTACGTGATTTCACTTAATTATTGAACCTAATACATGCTTTTCTAGATGTTCAACAGAGTACAAAACTTTAAATATAGACATGTTGAAAGTAGATCCCTAAGACAACATGGTTTCTAATGCAAATAATAATAATTATGCACCTAAGAACAAGATATCTAGATGTGAGTTATGCATGCTGAGACAGTATTTTTAAAACAGTCATTTAGAACGGGAACCAGAATTTCTAATGAGGCAATAATTAACTCGACATTATTTATGATTTGTCTAACATGATTCCCTAAATGAGCAGGAATATGATGAGATGCAGATGTAAATATGCCTAAGGAACATGATATGTAATGCAGTCATGTCCTAAGCAGGATCTCTATTTCGCAAGACTATGTTAGCCGGCTACAAGCCAAGGCTACCTACTGTGCTTCTCCTATTTTTTGCTTTGTGTTACTGCTTTCTGCACCCTACTGGTATGTTCTAATTTAGATTTCAGTCTTCAAACCAATATGTTTCTATTACTATTGCAATTCATTATGTTCCCAATCTGCTTGTATCTATTATTCTGTTGTTCAACATGTAACTAGGATCTTGGATTTTATCTAGTATGTCAAGTTCTGCCTTATTTATTAGCATGCCTTTGAGTGTCCAAATCTGCCTTCATGTGGACCTTTTTGCTTATGTTTGGTACATTAGTTTGGGTAGACTCTACTGTCTTGAACTGTTTGGTCTTGTTATCTTAGTATAATTCTATGCTTTACCGTGTCCCCAATCCCCTGAATCCCCTGAACGTTTGGTGGTGTGTTTCCTATTACATGTTTGTCATCATGTGTTCTATGTGTGCCCAATCCCTAGTACCCATGTGTGAATGTTTGGGTGCTGAACCTGCCTTGGTTCTTTTGTTCCATGTGTGATGTTGAACATGTTTTTGGTTCTGAGTTTGATCTGTTGCTTGTTTATTGCCCCGCTCTTCTCAAATCTGTTTTATTAAGACAACTCTCTCCCCATTTTGTAAAACTATTTCAATTAGGTCTCTCTTTTCAAAATTGTTTCTTACTTAAACTCTCACCTTACTCTTAGACCACTAGGTTCTGCCTCTTTTGTGTGAACATCGCTTTGGGACCCTTGATCTCCCTCTGAACTTTGACACACAAGCGTTGGCCTTCCCACACTGCACTTACTCTATCTTGGCTATGAAATTTGGGTGTGAGCACTGTCCGGTAGCCCTTGAGGTCCTTAGGGAACTCTGACACACCCGAATTATGATAAAGGTTGTGAAACAATACATGGCACGGAGGACCTGGAGACTTGGGCCTATTATGAAGGCTCGCTATAGTTAACTTCTTCTTTTCTTACTTTTATTATATTGTAATTCATATTCAGAGGCCTGTAATAATTATTTGTAAAGACAATTATGGGGTTGGATAGTGAAATGGGTGGGTGATATGCATGCGGTAGTATAATTAAGGGTAGAGATCATGTCTCTAGGTTTACTTTTCTCTATGCGCAATAGCAACCATGTTTAGGTACAACATGCCAAGCATGCCATGCATATCAGGTTACTTAGGATTTATGGGTATTGTATTTAGCATCTCATTACACTTAGAAATCCTGTCTATAGGGTAAATAACAACAATAAAATGGATATTATGATATTCTGCTCATGCCTACCTGTTCTGAGATATCATTTAGAAATCCTGCCTTAGAATAAATAATGTTAATAAAATTTCAATCATGTCTCATCATGCCTACGCACTTAGAGATCATGTTTCTAGGTAAACAACATTAAAAACTGTCACCTGTGCTATTCCTGAAATTGTGCATAATGTTATGGTTCTATGTGCATTTAGAGATCCTATCTTAGCGACTGCATAAGCATCATTCTGCATTAGACAACATGTTATAGGGTGACACTCATCTAACCACACTTAATCTAAATACAAAATAGTCTTCATGTTCTAACAAACTGGTAACTTAGTCTTTGAGTATCTGCAACACCTAGAATTGCATGCTATTAAGTATAACAACCTAGAGTTATCAATAAAGTTGGACAATTGTTGCATATTATTTTACACCCCTAGACAAACATTAGGTAATTAGCCAAAAAATAAAACCAAAACTGTCTCTGTGATTCGTTTAACTGTCAGCATGTTAAAATCAGTAGGCAAGTGTTACGCCCCACAGTATTACGGTGATGTCACGCTTCGCAGTAATAAGTTACGATGATGTTGCACCCTGCAATATTTTACGTTGAATTTGTTGTAAGGTAATTGGCATCGTGAAGGTGAAAGGGGGAGCAAGTCTAAGACAATGAATTTTTGTCAAAGTTTGGCATTTTGGGATAAAATACGGCCCAGCTAAAATATCCAGTATTTATGGACTAGTACCATGCAAGGTACCATATGACCACGGTAGTATAACATATAAAGTATATATGAAATATTTTTGTAATAAATAGAATTTTAAGTAATCCGGGACAATTTTTAAATTATGCGGGTAATTGGTAAATTACCGGGTAACGGAACATTACCCAATTAACTAATAAGTGGGTAAAGATTGATAATCTTCACCCCACTCCCCACGTGGCAGTAGGTCACTATTCAAACATATGACTAATTATTCATATATGCTTAGTAGGCTAAAACGTGTAAATCATTACAGACTTATAAGAATAGCTTGGTTC